>JASDQU010011444.1:155451-171757 GCA_032191745.1 Picea mariana | reverse complement strand
AAAAAAAAAAAAAATCAGAATCTCATGGGAACCTGCTCCAAGAACATGAATTATCTAAGGAGGTCGTCACCTTTGATGCCACTTAAAAATCATCCGAAAATATTCTCACTAAATGATGCAACTAAGCTACCTCTAAGCTAGATTAGAATTCATCTAACAACAAGTAAAACTACTATCCATACTCAACACAACTTTCTTCATCATAAGAATTCATATATTGAAATTTAAACAAAAAAATTATTTTATTCTTAAACAAACAAATGTGATTGTGTACCTATAACCAACTATGAATAACCCGAATTCGCTATCCCACGCTTGAGCTCCATCTGAGTCATGCTTGCACTTCATCCAGATCTTGCTTTCCTGCCAATGAGACCTCATCGGTACCTCCAAGCCAATGCTAGGGGTACTCTTCTTCCCCCTGAGCCCCTTGAGACGCAAAGGGGCCACGCACACAATACCATAGAATTCTAGCTTCCCAGCTCGCCTCGCAAGGTCAAGATACCACTCGTCACCTGACCTGGGTATCCCAACTCCCACAAGAGAAAATTCAGTCATGATAAAATTTTGGCTGCGTAATGTTACGCAAGCCATATGTTATGCATAATCCTCCTCCACCATCCTTTTTATAGATTTTTCAAGTGATTAATTTCCCAAACCCTCATTATATTCTTTTTTCATTTGTATAATTAGGAAAAACCTCCCCCATACACATGTTGCCTGATCCCCTAGTTGCACCAGAAAATCAATTTATTAATTAATTAAATTTGCCCATTTTTCACCCACCTAAAAGTGTTCCTAAAAATGGTCCTCGGTGTCCCATTATTCCCTTACAATTCTTAAATAGCTTATGCCTTACTAAAATCCTAGTTGAGTTCATAAATAGAAATTTCCAAAGGCTAGATTCCTTACTAAGTTAGACATTCCCCTCTTTCTTTAAGTTTCCCTTTTTATTTAAGTTTCCCCCTTTTTTAAGTTTCCCCCTTTCTTTAAGTTTCCCTTTTTCTTTAAGTTTCCCCCTTTTTCTTTTTAACTAAAAATCAGATTTAGCAAGTGTAGACAAAAACAACCATTCACCCTTTTAATAAATTAATCCTCGATTATAATTTTTACTTTAATAATTAAAGTTTGAATTTATTTACCCCCTTCTTGTTATATGTCTAATTATTTTTTTGTTCAGAGGTTCCACTTAGACCTAGGTTTTAAATTCACTAGGCTTGGCGATGGTTCTTAAGGGAAATTTTGTTATTAAACTTACTCATCACATCATTCATTTTAAGGGCGACCAGGTCCTAAGGAGGCATAGTTTTCTAGGCACTAGGTTTATTCACTTACTAGTTAAAATCGCGACATGCCCTTCAGGACGCACTACATGCTCCAAGGGTTCCACTCACCTCTTTCCATTTTATTTGCGCGACGTGCCCTTCAAGACGCACTATGTGCTCCAAGGGTGGCACTCACCTCTTAACTAAATTTGGTACACGTCAAACCCCTGGAGTCAATAATCTGTCAAGTGATCTTGTGGGAGACTAAGGACCTCTAAGGAATAAGGACCTTGCCTTATTGTGCGCCTCTTAGAATCATCATGAGAGACTATCATAGTCTTCCCTCACGACATCGCAGGTCTCTCGAACTAGGTAATTGTTAACCTACAGTTTGAGCCGTGATGGGAGTGATAGTAGGCTATGGCAGGGCTGCTGCCACACCTCTCCCTCAATGTCTCTGGTTGTCATGTGTGACCCCTTTAAACCAAATGTGAGTCAGATCGGTAAGCTATCGTCATCCTACATCCATCAATCAATCATGTCAGCAATAACAATCAACATCATAGTATCTAATCATATGTACATCTGTCACATCAACAACATTCAAACCCTAACAATCCACTCCCTCACTCGATCCAGAGTCCACGGAGTTTCATCGATGCCTCAGAATTCTCAAATGCCCAAAGTCATGCACACACAGGAGAACCCAGTCAATAACACTTGTCAATGTAAATACAACCAAAATAACATATCATCAAATCCACAATATATCATAATCATAATAAAAACAACCAATAGTATAATTACTAGGACTACTTGCACACAAGTGTCCTCAAAGAATAAGTTTGCTTAGTGCGTGCAAGAGAGGGATGTTATATATGCCCCCTCTTGTTTTAAACTTTGTCTCGAATTTTCACAATATGTAGGTGCCGAAATAAATTGTATCGCAGTATCATATGTCTATCTATCAAACAAAAATGGAAACTGCTGACGCATATCATATGCGTCCTCCCAGGTCGCCGAGTGTGGACTATAGTTGTCCCACTGGACCGTGACCTAATCTACTGTTTGACGCTGTAGCTGTTGAATGTGATGGTCTAGTATGCAGATTGGCTCCGCCGTGAGAGAACCCTCATCTGATACCTATAAAGAACTCATGTCAATAACATGTGTAGGATCACTAACATAATGTATCAAAATAGATACATGAAAAACATCGTGCATACATCTCAAAGAATCAGGAAAGGCTAGTCGATAGGCCACGAGCCCCTTCCTTTCCACAATCTTGAATGGTCCCATGAACCTAGGAGAGAGTTTAGCACCCTTTCCAAACTTGATCGAACTCTTATGCGGCTTCACCCACAAGAAGACTTGATCGCCAACTTCATAACTACAGTCGACACGATGCACATCGACATAACTCTTCTGTCTATCCTGCACTTCCTTGATCCTTTGTCTTATTGTTTGCATTTGATATTCTATTTCTTGGATCTCTTATGGCCCCACTAGGACCCTATCCTCAATCTAATCCCAACTCAAAGGCGTTCAACATGGTTTCCCGTAAATAAACTCGAAAGTCACCATCTTAATGGTGCTTTGATAACTATTGTTATATGCAAATTATACTAGTGGCATGAATTATTCCCAACGCTTCTATTGGTCCATCATGTACATACGCAACATATCCTCCAAGATTTGGTTTGTTCGTTCGGTCTGCCCATCTGTCTCCGGGTCATACACGGTACTAAATTTAAGTTGGGTTCCCAAGGCCTCTTGGAAACTAGTCCAAAATCATCTTGTAAACACCGATCCTCTATCGGATATAATCCTCTTAGGCACGCCATGAAGCCTCACAATATCACTGATGAAAACTATAGCTATGTCAGGTGCCTGATACATCTTACGGACAGGAATAAAATGAGCATTCTTCGTCAGAGTGTTGACTACCAAAAAAATCGAGTCATGTCTCCTTGTCATCAGTGGAAATCCAACAATTAAATCCATCAAAATAACCTCCCATTTTGATTTCGGAATAGTGTGTGGTTGTAGTAATCCTGTTGCATGTCTATGTTCATGCTTCACCTACTGACATTCTAGACATCTTGCCACATAGTTGACTATGTCTACCTTCATTCCTTTCCAGAAGAATAAGGGTTGAAGGTCTGCCCTCATCTTCATGACTCCAAGATGATCCGTGTACCTCTATGAGCCTCGTTTAGGATCAAACTCCTCAACTCGTCATTGGGCGGTACGTAAATTCAAATTTGAAATCTTAATAATCCATTGTTTTCCATAGTAAATCCCTCAAATTTTGGTACCTTCATTGTGTTTTGTCCAATAAAATCGTTGACCTCTTTGTACCAGCCATCGTCACGCTGTAAAGTTAGAATATTTTCATGTAGATTTTTCTAAAGAGGCATCACCGAAAATAGGCATGGTCTCCGACTCAATGCATCAACCACTATGTTCACTGTTCCTTTTATGTAAGTAATCTCGAAATCATACTTGCTAAGTAATTCAGACCAATTTCGTTGTCGCACATTCAAGTCACTTTGCGAAAAGATGTGTTGTATACTAAAGTGGTCCATTTTTAGTTTGAATTTTCGTCCAATAAGATAGTGTCTCCAAAATCTCAAGGCATAAACAATGGCTAACAATTCCAAATCATGCGTCGCATAGTTCTCCTCATGCCTTATCAACTTTCTCGAGATGTAAGTGATCACTCAACCATCTTGCATCAAGACTCTGCCTAAGCCTTCCTAGGATGCATCCCATGTTAGGGACCTTTAGTATCGGTGTTGTCGTCAACAAATGCTTGAGCCTCCGAAATTCCTTCATGCATATCTCGATCCAAACAAACTTATTTTTATTCTTTTGCAATTCCATAATCGGATTTTCTATCTTCGAAAAACCCTCGACAAACGTTGATAGTATCCTACTAAACCCATGAAGCTACGCACTTCAGGAACATTTGTCGGCGTAGGCCATTCCATAATAGCCTCGACCTTTGTTGGATCCACATCGATACCTTTGCTGAAGATGAAATGCCCTAAGTAATGAATCTTTGATTGATAAAACAAGCATTTGGATAGTTTCCCAAACAATTTTTTCTCTCGTAGACACTGTAGTACCAAGTGCAAGTGCTCGTCATGCTCCTCCATCATCCGAGAATATATCAAAATATCGTCAATGAATACTTGGACGAACTTATCTAAGTATTCATGGAACAAGCCATTCATTAAACTCATAAATATACCTAGGGCATTCGTCTGTCCAAACAGTAAAACGGTAAACTTGTAATGTCCAAACCTCATCTTAAAGGTGGTCTTAGGGATGTCGTCCTCCTTGATCCGTAACTAGTGATACCATGATCTCAAATTGATATTTGAAAACATCATCGAGCCTTTCATCTGGTCAAACAGATCATCAATCCTTGGCAACAGATATTGATTCTTGATCGTTGCCTTGTTCATTTGATGATAGTCAATGCAGAGTCTCCACAACCCATCCTTCTTCTGAATGAAAATAATAGGTGCACCCCACGGTGACACACTTGGACGTATAAGTCCTAGGTCTAGCAACTCCTTCAATTGCATTTTAAACTCCTTTAACTATGGGGTCGACATCCAATAAGGCGTTCTTTTTATCGCTTCAATTCCCATTTTTATGTCAATGGTAAATTCCAATTCCCTCTTTGGCGGCATCCTAGGTAACTACTTAGGGAAGATGTCCGCAAACTCTCATACAATCGGAAGGTTTTTTAGACCTTCTGCTACGCCCTTCTCGTTTAACGCAAGGATCGCATATAGCTTACATCCCGTGCACATGCTCTTTAGTAGTTTCAAGGAAGAGATTAACCTCAAGGAGAATCCATGGTTCGGACCTACAATCATGCGTCTTTGTCCCTCTTCATCGACCAAGCTCAACCATTTTGTATTACAATTGAGTATCACCTCATGCGATTCCAACCAGTCCATACTGATCATGACGTCATAGGACCCTAAGATCATGATGTATAGGTTGGCCCTGGTGAAAAACTCTCCTAGGTTAAGGATATTTCTTGTAACCTTTCCTCCAACCTTATGTTTGTCTCCCAAAGCCATTTCTACAAAGCTAAAATCGTCCTGTTCGACTACCTTTACCTTTATTATTTTTAGCGTTGCAATAGAAATAAAACTCTCTGTAGCACCTGGATCTATCAAAATACTAAGGGTCTGGTCAGCAACAGTACCTGACGTCTCGAGCACAGTCGATTGGTGCTCTTCCTGTCGATTATTCACCACTGCACGAATCTGATGGGCCTTGCCCAAATCTCCCACGACAGTGGGTACAAATAATCCAAATGCTCCAGTCCTTTCCACTAGGCAGTCACGTTGGTAATGTGGCTCTCCACATGTCCAACACTCTTTGTTCAGTCCAGTACTCCTGGTACCCAAAGTAGAAGCTGATGTCCCACCGGCCTAGAACCCTGGTTTGTTCTGCTGAACAGTCCTAAACTATTGTTGTTATGGTCGATGCTACTACTAGTGTTGTGGTCCTCTGTAAGGAGTCTCTTGCTGAGGCACCAATCAGTGGGGTGTAGTGTATGTGTATCCTGTATGAGTGCCTTGAAATCTTGGTGAATGTCTAGCTAGTGTCTAATGTTATAGTGCACTAGATGACACATGTCCCACTGATCTCGCTGGAGTATTACTCTGACCCCCACTCACAAGCTCCTCTTCTGCTATGAGGGCCTTCAGGACAACATCATGCAAGGTTTGAGACATCAAAATCCTCACCTTTGCATGAATAATGACGTAAAGGCTAAACATGAACTTGTTGACCTTAAGTTTCTCGGTATTCAAGTGTAGAGCATACCGAAGAAGCTCCATGAAATGGACCTTGTACTCGGGCACCGTATGGTCTCCCTATTGCAAGGCATTGAACTCATTAAGATGACACTCAATGAATTACTCAGATAGACATCTCTCCCGGAACCGTTCCTCGAACAATTCCCATGAAACGTCTTCGATGACCACGTTAAATTGCGGCAAGAGCGTCTTCCACAAGAGAAGAGTGCTCCCTTTCAGTTGAAATACTTCCATGTGGAACTTCATGTTGGAGGTATAGTCACGAAGTGCAAATCACATATCCATATTCTCCAACCATGCCTCAGCGGCTGCTCCATTCGGGGCACCAAAAAACTCGGGAAATTTAACCTTCTCGAGTTCACAGTGAATGCTACCAGTACTGACCAAAGTGCACGATGAACCCTTAGGAGGTGTTGGTGCCCTGGCCTCCTCTCTATATAAACGATTAATCAGTGCCTCAGACATCTGCTGAAAGGACCTCATCAACCCAACCACATAACCCAAAACTATCTATTCCTGCTCGACAACCTGTTCGTCTCCCTGGGAGTTAGACCCCTTGGGTGTGAATACTATTGGGGGTGTAACACCTCCTCTCCTAGCACCCCGTCATCTTCTTATGCGATGTCCTTTAACCGTGATTACCTGCATGAATACAAATCAATTTAATTAACAAAATCATAATCAAATATCTAATCAACGGAATCTGTAGTGATCCCAAATTGCGGGTCAAACCTCACTCTGATACCATATGAAATGACCCATGTCGTTACAACGACATGTGACACATAACCAGTGAAAAAATTGTTTTTATTATTATTATTATTATTTATGCAGGAAGTCACAACAACAACAGTCAAACAACGCGACTCGACGACAAGCATAACGCACGCAATTCAAGCAATAGAAAAACATAATGACCTAGCATACTAGCACATCAAGCAGCTAGAAGAAACACATGGCAATCAATCAAACAAAAAATAGAAACGACTACCTGCCTATTCTACCTTGCAAGTTTAGGACCTCCAGGACACATAAGCAATGCTCAAGCCTAGGTTCCCATTGATTTTGACCATTTATGGTCTCAAGGCTGGCAACTATTCTAAGGAGCAAGGAGGTTTCTACGTCCCGCCCGACACAAGCAAGACAATCCTATTATGCTAAGGAAAATCATCATACCAACCCAACGCAACCAATCCAGACGACTAAGAAAAACAACATCATCAACAATCATTTGATTCATAAATCCATCAATTCTAACGTCAATTAGCCATGGAGCAAGAGTAATCATTACCGTTATCAATCACACATTATGTTTTTCAAGGAGCGCTGGTAATCGAATCACTTAAAGTAATAAATTAACATTATTCAAGGTGCACAATAAAGTTCTACTACAACACACATCCATTTAATAGGTGCCATAGCCACCTCTGAAGCATTTTAATAAAATTTCACTAATTTAACATCTCTAAATTAATTGACGCAACTCCATCT
The DNA here is from genome assembly GCA_032191745.1 of Picea mariana. Classification (NCBI taxonomy): domain Eukaryota; kingdom Viridiplantae; phylum Streptophyta; class Pinopsida; order Pinales; family Pinaceae; genus Picea; species Picea mariana. Next base: position 164,151 of record JASDQU010011444.1, on the reverse strand, counting down.
ATGAAGTGTCCTAGCAATAGACCAACTATGGATTCATACGTCACTTAGAGGACTTTCTTACCACCTAGGGAAAATTCCAACATAAATCACAACTCAAGACGAGATAATCAACTATGCTTAAACAATCCTAAATTCACATTTTCTAAAGGCACAAGGTTAATTGATTCACTTTTAAAAAGGTGCATGAGATATCGAATTTCTATTTTATTCATACATCAACATTCAATATCCAAGGCACAACAAATTATTTTTCAATACACAACGATTAAAACTGTGGTTATCTATATAGAACATTCCGTCAAAAATTCCATATACAATATCATGTGTCCAATTAACTGACGCAAACGCCATTACCAAAATCTAATCTTAACCACTTAATCAACAACCTATGCAATTACCATCTATGTTCATTGTGTGAAAGAAGTCTGATGTCTGCAATAATCATTTAATACATTATACATTTTAAGGCTCGCAATACGACTATTACCACAAGTAAAGAAATGTACCTACATACAACATTGAATATCTAATATCAATTAGCATATTAAAAGCAAGGTGATAGGTATATACATAAACATTGCACACTCTAAAATTATGCAAGGGATGAAGTTAGAGGGGTATCATTTATAATAATGAAGTAGGTTGCCATGAAATTCAAGTGGGGTATGATTATTCTTATTATGCATTTGGTCACTGGGTTGTCATAAGAATCAACCTAGATATAATAACAATCGCAAATAAAAAATGAATTCAAGGAACCTATAGAACCTTAAGTGAATGGGTTTCCATTCTCATGGGTGGTAACATAAGCAGACATTTAATAAATTTATTACAACGTTGAAGTGTTAATGGATTTAGTCCAAGAAGTTGAGGGAATAACATTAGTCAAATCACAACTATAAATCTAGGCGGTTGGCAAACTGCGAGCAAGGTTCTGAGAATAAAACTAAGCCTAAATTTACCAAGGTTGTGTATACAACTTTCGAGTAAAAAGGGGGTAAATTTTTCCATATAAGGAAAGAATACACAGTGATTAAATGCAAATCGGGCTCTCTCATGGTTACTAGTAAAAAATCGCAACAAGCTCCCAGAGGAAAAACACTAGGCGTTTGAGTTTAATGGGCTGAGTCAATTTAGGAGAATTTTCGCAGAGTGACGTAGACCTATCATCCCTCAGGCCGAGATCTACTCACAGGATCATTCTTTATCCCCTTTGAGCCGGATCGGCTCTTTCGGATTCCTTGCTGGAATTTCTTTTCAAATCGATCCACAGGTCCTTTGGGAAGCTCCCCTGTGCGAACAGCACTAGGCGCGAGCTCCTTTCTCCCCAAGCAACCACAATGCTATGACCAAGGCCCAATTCCAAAGGTGCTTGTTGCAACTCGCAACTCGCGAGTTCGTGAGTCGTGACTCTTGACTCTTCCCTTCCAATCTCGCGATACCCGAAATGCCAATACGGGTATGGCTCTTCCTCTGTCAGCGCCTTCCTTGCGCGACCTCCAGCTAGGCTTAACGCTAGCTCCTCTCGCTACTCGCCACTTCACAAGTTGTGGCGTCCAATCTTGGCACCTTCCTTTCACGAAACCCCAAGAAGCAATGTTGACTTTTCTCCTTGCATTCTCACTACTAGCGACCTCGCATGTTTCAATGTCGAGCTCTCATACTCTTATCTCGCAAATCCCTGAGACGCGAGAGGTCAATGGGTGTTGATTCCTTCCTCCAGGCGATGTGTGTTCACCTGCCAATCACATGGGCCCCACCTTATGGTTCTGCCACATGTCCCTCATGCCCAGCTTCGGCACTTCGCGACTTCTACTACCTCCTTTGTACCCCAACACCTGAAGTGTCGAGATTCCGAACTCCTCGCTACTCCTTATTGCAACTCTCAACTTCGGGACTTTTGGGACAAAAGTCTCGACTTCCTATCCACCGATATTCTGAAATGCCAAAATTTCGACACGTCGTTAATGCGGGTCCCACAATAGAACTTCCCGCCTTTTTGGAGTTCTCGGACTTTGCGACTTCGCGAATCCTGATGCTAAGATTTCAGCTCTTCAACCCATGAAACCCCGAAATGAGATTACCTGAGTGATCCAACGACCCATGTTGGCTTCAGATCCTATGCCTGTACTAGCTCTTCGCGATTTCGCCACTCGCGACTTGGAGCACCCAATCTTTGGGCTCTCACCTTGCGAACCTCCGAGTTCATGAGATCCCTTGATCTCTGCCACCTGTCCTCCTCCAATGGGTGATCCTGATCTCTTCGGGACTTTGCTACTCGCGAAGTCAAGAGACTTCCTCCTCTGACTCCCGATGTCTGAATCCTTGATAGAGAGGATCTCATGACACGTGTCCTCCTTCCAACGAACGGCTCAGATTCTTTTGTATTTTCACAATTTCTGATGTCAAGTGCCCAAAATTTCGTCTTCCGAACTCCCGAACTCCTGAACGTCGATATCTCGATACAACCCCTTTGAGACTTTCGCTCTGCTACTCTATGCGTGAGTTCTAACCCTCATAAAACTCTCGACAGATCTAACGAATGTCGACGATTCTGAACGATATCCAACAACTCAGAATATCTTCAGCTCTTGCGTTCCTCCACTTCTCCCTGGACGCGAAATCCTTCAATGGTCCAGATCTTCTCGGCTGATCCGACGATAGCTATTGCTCCTCCCGAGCCTTGGTGCTTTTCTTCCGAATTTGGAATAATTTTGAATGCTCAAAGGCCTCGACCTTTGTTCATATTCCTCTGCGAACTCTATAACATTGAGTCTCACCTGCATGTACAAGAACATTGTTCCTCCTGAGCTTTGCTCCCGAATCCTTGAAGGATTCTGCGACTTCTGCACTCTTTGCAGAGTCTTCACGCACATGGTGCTATCTCTTCTAAGCTTCTCTGAGACTCATATCTTTAAGGAAAATAATTCCTTCTCCCTTCTCCCTTAGATGGAGAAATATGATTCCCTCCTGGCACTCTGTCTACTCAAGCAACCTATTGCTGAGTCTTTCAGGGTGTTCAGCAACCCTGCGAAGATCCTTCTATGGAATCTTCTTCAATCTCCGAACTCAAAGAGTTCCTTTTGTGCACTCTAGCACTTACTCAATTCCCTCCTGGCAGAGTATCAAGAATCCTCAGATGATTCTTTCTTCTAATGAACTCACAACAGATTTCTTCCTCTGTGCACTCCTTACACTGGCTCAATGCCCACCTGACAGAGCTTTACATAACTCAAAGAAGAGTTTTTGTCTGCAACTGTATTATTCTCCACAACCTTTCCTCCTGAGGTGTTCAACAACCTCACAGGTCTTCCTTGAATTGTTGATTTCAACTTCTGTGCCCACCTGGCATGCCTTTGTCTGAATCCATAGAGTTCAGAAGCGCATCTATGCATGGGTATCCAGAGGCCGTAGTACTCTGTCATGCCCTCTTGGCATGAAACCACAAAGAACCTCTCAAACCTAAAATCAAAACAACTCCCTGCAAATGTCTAGCATACATCTATAGCATAAATTGAACACACTCAGACATTCATTCAACACAGGAAATATGCAGGAAAAACTGTTGTTTGTATTAAATGGCAAATGCCTGTTTTTTTACAAGGTGTTTCTGAGCATGGCCTGTAAGAGGGTCTCGACTCCTTCTCTTCTCTTACAACTCTCTCTTCTTCTCCAAAATGAGATACAATGAAAGATATTTTACATGGGGGGGCTCTTAGAGTGCTTTCCTCCAACCTCACCTACCCTATTCAATTACATTGAATGGGTTGTCTAGTCCATAATCGTATCTAGATCTCAGCCTTCAAACATTAAAGGCCTACCTTCTTCAATGCCTGCGCAAAGCATGGCCTCATGGCTCACCATCCTAAGACATTAAATTACATTCAATTTCAAAATTGAAGATGAGGGCTGCACCTCTCTTCAGCCTTGAATGCACACGCTGACGTGGCTACCTGGCTGGCTAGCTGAAGTGGAGAGATGCTACTGCATCACAGAGACAGTGAGGGAAATTTGGGTTGACAGTAAGTAAAAACCACGGAGCAATTAGATAACTTCTCTGGGATGTTTAAAGGAGGGAAATGCTTTAAAATTACCATGAAAAGTCACCGGGATCACTCCAGAATTTGGCTGCAACTTCGGTTAAAACTACCATGAAATTTGTGGCAAGACAATAACTCGCTCTCCAGGACAAGCATGGAGGTGGGAGACATGGGTGTAGTTTGATCATTGGCACCCAACGTATAAGAGTAGAGACTTCAGGGTGATTAGAGCACGAGGAAGAAGTTAAAAAGAAGGGCCAACCGCAGTAGTGAAGGGGAAATTATGTTGGGTTAAAGCATGGTGTAAACGCACGGTGAAAACTCAAGTAAAAAAAAAAAGAAGGGGTCGAAATTACAAATCAAAGATAAATCGCAGAGGATACATTACAAAATGTTGGGCAAATCTGAAGGACTGACAGAGGGTCTGGGAGGTGTATTTTTGTAAGAAGAAGGACGTTAATACCGGGTAATAATGCAGCAATAAGGAAGTCATTTTTCACTAAAAACCGTGAAGGTCCATCAGATAAATTCAACAGGTAAAACACCTAAGAACATCGTACGCCATCTCAATATGGAATCAAGTAAAATATTTTCACAACAATGGATATTAAATACATATTAAAATTAAAACTAATCGTAGATATGGAACAAGATTCGCAGGCCTTGACTCACAAGTACAAGAAGCTGTGCTACGGAAAAAGGACATTTGGTTCATTAAAACTGGTATGAACTATGGGGAGGTGCTTAGGAAAAAAAACTTGCTCGCCACTTAAAATGCATCTAAAAATATTCTCACTAAATGCTACAACTAAGCTACCTCTAAGTTGGATTAGAATTCATCTAACAACAAGTAAAACTACTATCCAAACTCAACACAAATTTCATCATCATAAGGATTCATATACTGAAATTTAAACCAAATTTTTCTTTTATTCTTAAACAAACAAATGTTATTGTGTACCTGTAACCGACGATGAATAACCCTAAGTCTCTATCTCGCGCTTGCACTTCATCTGAGTCCTTATTTCTCTTCATCCATATCCCGCTTGCCAATCGATGAGACCTCACCAGTACCCCCCAACCAACGCTAGGGGTACTCTTCTTCCCCCTGAGCCCCATGAGCCACAAAGGGGCCACGTACACAATACCATAGAATGTTATCTTCCCAACTTGCCTCACAAGGTCGAGCTACCACTCGTCACCTGAGCTGGGTATCCCAACTCGTCATTAGATTACATTTTCATTTTTTAATTAGGAAAAACCTCCCCCATACACATGTCGCCCGATCCCCTAGTTGCACCAAAAAATCAATTTAGTAATTAATTAAATTTGCCTATTTTCCTCACCCACCTAAAAGTGTTCCTAAAAATGCTCCTCAGTGTCCCATTATTCCCTTACAATTCTTAAATGACTTATGCCTTACTAAAATCCTAGTTGATTTCATAAGTAGAAAGCTCCAAAGGCTAGATTCCTTACTAAGTTAGACATTCCTCTTTTTCTTTAAGTTTCCCCCTTTTTCTTTTTAACTAAAAATCAGATTTAGCAAGTGTAGACAAAAACAACCATTTACCCTTTTAATTAATCCTCCATTATAATTTTTACTTTAATAATTAAAGTTTGAATTTCTTTACCCCCTTCTTGTTATATGTATAATTATTTTTTTGTTCAGAGGTTCCACTTAGACCTAGGTTTTTAATTCACTAGGCTTGGCAGCAATTCTTAAGGGAAATTTTTTTATTAAACTTACTCATCACATCATTCATTTTAAGGTCGACCAGGTCCTAAGGAGGCATAATTTTCTAGGCACTAGGTTTATTCACTTACCATTTAAACTTGTGACGTTCCCTTCAAGACACACTACATGCTCCAAGGGTGCCACTTGCCTCTTTCTGATTTATTTGCACGACATGCCCATCAAGACGCACTACGTGCTCCAAGGGTGCCACTCACCTCTTGGCTGAATTTGGTAGACATCAAAACCTAGATTCAATACTCCATTAGGTGATATTGTGGGAGACTAAGGGCCTCTAAGGAATAGGGACCTATCCTTATTGCGCACCCCTTAGAATCATCGTGAGTGTCTATCACAGTCTTCCCTCATGACATCACAGGTCTCTCGAACTAGGTAATCGTTAACCTCAGTTCGATCCGTGGAGGGAATGCTAGTAGGTCGTGGCAGGGTTGTTGCCACACCTCTCCCTCAATGTCTCTAGTTGTCATGCATGACCCATTTACTCCAAATGTGAGTCTGGTTGGCAAGCTATCGTCAACTTGCATCCATCAACAAATCATGTGAGAAATAACAATCAACATCATAATATATAATCATATGTACATATGTCACATCAACAACATTCAAACCCTAACAATCCACTCCCTGATTCGATCCAGAGTCCACAGAGTTTCATAGATGCCTCGGCATCCTCAAACACCCAGAGTCCTGCACACTTAGGAGAACCCAGTGAATAGCACCTGTCAATGTAAATACAACCAAAATAACATATCATCAAATCCACAATATCTCATAGTCATAATAAAAACAACTAATAGTATAATGACCCGGATCACTTGCATGCAAGTGTCCTCAAAGAATAAGTCTTCTCAGTGCATGCAAGAGTGGGATGTTACACGTTCTTCCATAGTAGCTTCTACTACTATGAGAACTTTTGGAATGGCCTTATATAATTTTTGGACGGATGTTTGTGTTTTCTGTGCTGTATTTTCAGTTTCTTCATTTTCCATAATGGATTTCCTTACCCTTTTCTCGACCTTGTTCTTGTATTTCATGACCTCATCCACTCGGCCTTCAACTTATTTCTTTTGTTGGAGCACAGTGTCATATTGTTGTTGTAACTGGACTATTTCATCCATCATTTTTATCAACTCTTGTTGTGCTTCCTCTCCTCTATTCTTAATCTCTTGTAATGACCATATCTAGAAATCTTGTAGTCTTTGTATTGGCATCCTCGATACCACTATGTTTAGGTGTCCAAGCACACTCACCTGTTCCTTTAATTCGACCATTGGAAATTCAAGTGCATCCATCTCAATATGTAGTTTTCTATGCTTAGCTACTACTTAGGTCAAGACTGGATGCGCACTCTCTTTTTCCTTCCCTGGAATATTGGATGACCCTCCCTCAGTTTTGCTCTCTTTTGTCAGGTGGAGACATTCGTCTTATGTGACAGATTCCTTAAATTTCTCTACATCTGTTCTTTGGTAGTTGTAGCTTGGTTCGGGTGCACTCAGATTCGCTCTAGTTTTATCTGGTTTTCTCTCGCTTGCATGCAACAATGACTTACACTCAACGACCTTCTATTTATTTTTTTCCTTATTTCCAACCATACATGTCTCATCCCACCTTAACTAACTTGTCCAATTAGCCAACATGGTTGATGAGTTGTTAAATAAATGCATCTTTATTTCCAAATCTGCCATGTGATTTCTCCCTCGTACTTCACATATGTCGTGATTTCTGGTGGCTTTTACCATTTAATATTATATGATGCCTTTATGACCTATCATTCCCACTTTGTAGTCACCATTTCTTTGATTGAATGCTTCCAACGGTCTTTTCATTGTCAAACGATGCAACGATTATTTCTTTTGCATCTGTGTGCTTCACAATATTTCTCTTCTCTATATTATTTTCTGACTTGACACAATTCTATATTGATGTGTGATAACCATTCCTTCTATGCAATCTCCTATTCTTTGTACTTTATTGTTGGATTACTAAGATGGGTGGGTAAATCAGTAATAGAGAAATTTAATCCCTTTTAGCCATAAAATGTAAGTGTTAAATCAATGTAGCATTATCATCCAATAGTTGCAGAGTAAATAATCAATGAACAAATGAGAAATCATACACATACACAGTACACAAGTGTTTTTACGTGGAAACCCAAAGTGGGAGAAAACCACATAATTCTTTTTCTTATATGTCTTGAAGAATTACATTCATTGGAATCACCAACTTCCTTTGTTTTCCAGGTGCACCTGGAAGGAGGCTCCAACCCCCTAGTTTCTCAGGCTACAACCTGAGGGAAGCTCCAACTCCCCTATTCTCTGGATACAACCAGAAGGAGGCTACAACCCCCTATGTTCTTTGACTACAACCAAAATTTTATAATGATGGGAAAACTAATTATATATGCTGCCAAATTTTCACAGTTGTGGTGTTGGCGAAGGACGACTGCTTTATTGACTTTATATTTACTCTCACATGAATGAATTTGACTGTATTGTCTTTCTATGAAGCTGCATCATCCTGATGCGGCAGACCTTATTTCATTCTATGGGCTTCCTGCTTCCTTCCTAATGCACTTTTTTGAATGGGAGGAATAAGGAATTAGTACCTTGCGACAACAAAAATAAATTCAAAAGTCTAAGTCAATGGTTATCCTTGGGAATAAACTCAAGTTATTTTATGATTAAAATATTAAATAGAAACTCCATTAAATTTTTTATATTTCTCTAGATAAATTGTGTAAAAAAATTTAAAATTTCTAAAGTTTTGAGTGGACAGTCTATCCATGGTTAAGTATAATTAAATTGTTAAGTACAATTAAAGTTGTGATGTTTTGAAAAAAATTATAAAGACAAAACTTTATATATATATATATATATATATATATATATATATATATATATATATATA
>JASDQU010011444.1:33765-124967 GCA_032191745.1 Picea mariana | reverse complement strand
GCAGAGGACAGAGGCATGGTTTCAGGGGGAGCATGAGTGATATGATTTCAGTGTTGCATCAGAGTGTTGCCATCAATGCCAAAGGGGGAGATTGTTGATTAAGGTTGGTTGTCATTGATGCCAACCCTTGAAGAAAGACCCGTAGCACAAAGGTTTGGGTAATGGACCCAATAGTTTTTGATGTAAATATGACTCATTATTTTTTTGTCATGGTTTATAAGAAGTAAATATGGATGAACTCCAAAGTGGTCCCCTTATGGTGAAAGTCCTCACGAGAAGAAGCTTTGTGGAGTAAGAGAACCCATGATTAATTGTGGAATAATGAGATGAATGAAAGTGAATTTGTCAGGGAAAATATCCTAGATGGATAGTTCTTGTCATGTCATTTCCAGTGGTATGTGGAACGCCACATAATTCCTCACGGTTAGAGAGTTATGGCCATGAGAGGTTGGAGACCCCAGGTTTGGGTAATGGACCCAAGTTTGTTTGATGGGTAACGGTATGAGTTATGATATATTTTTAGATAATACTATTCTATATGGATAGTACATGTCATGCCATTTCTTTTGGTATGTATAACGTCACATAACTCCTCACNCGAAGTTGGAGGACCCTCATATGTCATCTAGAAGCCCCAAAAGGTCAAAGTAATCAAAGTAGTTTAAGAGATTTTAAAAGGTAAATAATAAAGTGAAGTGATGAGTGTATTGTAATTCAAAGTGAATACAAAATAAATTATTTCAATAATAATTTTAATGGAGAAATTAGAAGTGGACTCAACCCTAAAATAAGGAAAGTGGGGCCAAGTGACCTAGAAGATGTTTTTAAGGAAGTTACTTGGAGAGTATAAATAAGAGGCAAGGCTCTCTAATTTGAAACACACTTGAGAATATTGAATATCTGTAGGTGTCTGAGGTATACATATGATATCTAAGCCTAAATTCTGAGGAAAGTGAAGAAAAGAAGGCCGAAATGCAAGGAAGAATAAATTCTTTTGATGGTGCTTTCTAAGGTATGTTATTTTCAGGTCATCTGACCATTTTCACTATAAATTTGTTTCTATAATGATTCAGATCCTGAAATTGATATGCAAGTGAGAAAACATATCCAAGTATCTATGGTTAAAAATTCAGCTTGTGGGTCATTTTATTTTGGGAGTTACACTCTGTGGAAAATAAGGTTTGTGGTCAGTCCTGAAACTAGTCAAAATCAAGTGTTTCGGGTAAAAATGTCATAACTTCTTCATAACAGATCAAAATTCAGTGATAACAATTGTGTTGGTTAGGGTATAGTCTTTAGTATAATGTGTAACAGTTTTAGATGATTTCATCAAATATTTTTTGCGGGGCACGCTTTACAATTTCGCTCTCTAGAATAAGCCAAAATTCAACAAGGTATACGATTTTTGCTATAACTCCTTTTCTGAGAGGTTCCAAGTAGTTCCACTTGGAGGAACTTCATAAAACACACTGAATAACATTGTGTATCAGTTTCATATCCTTATACATTACAGGTTCAAAGTTATGATTACTTCAAGTTATGGTTGTTGACTAATCCAAAACTAGGCATGTGAGACTAAAGAAAAGTTTGATGAAAATGCTAGTATTTTTTTTTTAAAGTTAAGGAAGGTTTGCAGGAATGTGATCATATACACTAGGTCTATTACGGAGTTAAAAATCAGATTTGGATGATGAAATTGATGAGGGCTTTTGGTTGAGGTACATGTTGAGTACATGGTTGAAACAAGTAGTTGATGAGTTGGCGCACATACATGAGGTGTATAGTTGATGATGTTGGTACATATTGATGAGTCATAGTTGATGAGTAGTTGACACATGATTGGTACATACTTGACACATGGTTGGATGCACTTGTTTATGGTACAGGTAGATTACAGGTTGGTTCACGGTTGATGCACTTGTTTATAGTATAGGTTGATTACAGGTTGGTGCATGGTTGATGCACTTTTTTGTGGTACAGGTTGATTACAGGTTGAGGTACAGGTTGATGCATGGTTTAGATTTATTGGTACAAGTTTACAGTGGTATATCTCACAGTGATAGTGTGACAGTGGTTCCATCATTCTACTTCTACTTCAGGGTGGCAGGATGGGGCAAGGACAGGTGGTTGTAGCCACCTTCCGGTTGTAGCCGAAGAACATTGGGGGTTGTAGCCTCCTTTTGGTTGTAGCCAGAGATTTGGGAGTTGGAGATTCTCTCAAGTTGTATCCTGAGAAACTAGGGGGTTGGAGCCTCCTTCCAGTTGCAGCTGGAAAACAAAGGAAGTTGGTGCTTCTAATGAATGTAATTCTTCAAGACATATAAGAAAAATACATTCTGTGGTTTTCTCCCGATTTGGGTTTCCACGTAAAACACTGGTGTACTGTTTATGTGTGTGATTGTTTATTTATTACTGCTCATTATTGGATAATAATTCTACATTGATATAACATTTGAAGAAAAAGGATTATAATTACGTTATTACTGATTCACCCCCCTTCTCAGTAATCCAACATATAGCTGGGTGGAAAAGAAATGATATTGTAGAAAAAAACAATGACTTTTTAAGTATGTTGTCAAGTTATAAAAGTTATTCGAAGTTATTTTTGAAGTTATATTATTCTATGCTACCCAAGATGACGATTTTGGCTCAAATGCAGGAAAAAAATTATAATATTAAATGGCCAATTCTTTAGATTACAACGTCGCCTCATTCTGCATATTTGGAACTCCTTCAAGTTCTCTCACACCGATTGTAGTACGTCTAGATTTAATTGATAATTCATTTATCTCATTGTATTTGTGTCGCCCCCCCCCTCTCCCGAAAAAAGGTGTAAGTTTTATTTCAAAAAGAAAGAAAAGTTACATAATGAATAATACATGTGGCCATGTATTTTGTTAGCCAAATTTTTTTCATCCATATAGGATGAAAAATAAATAGAGGGTACAAGTATATATGGCATGATAACTGTCAATCCAAGTACTTTGTTGCAAAGAAATTAGGACATTGTTCACTATATGAACTGGCATTCGAGCTATCCAAAAGCGGTTATAAGTGATCTCACAATCTATGTAATATTTGCCAAAACAAAAAGTGTTAGAACACCAAAACAAACCATATACAATTTTCATCTATTAAATAATCGGATCCACCAAAAAGGATTAATCTATACATCAAGATAGACTGTGAAGGGGAAGTTGAGAGGATGCACAAAGAGTGACATAACATGAGAGTTCGACCACCAATGAGGAAAAAAATGACTAGAACCATCATGATCAGTCATGAGAAAGGTAAAGTTCCCTGCCTTCCAAGACTTCCATATCTATAAAATGTTTACGATTAAATTCAAAATGATTACCATCGTTTATTTCCTCTATCTTCCACTGCCCAAAATCTAGTTGTAAACCTGCCTTAGAGAGCAGATCGACTGCCATGTTGTGTTCCTTGTAAACATGCTATAGAGAATAAAATGTATAAGAGGCCAGTATGGATAACATGTCATTAAGAATTGTCATGAGTATGATGTTATGGCATTTCTATGTTCTTTTGATCCAATTTATAATTATCACAGAGTCACCAAAAATATGAAGAGAGGTGACTCCTTTTGCTCCTGCAAAGTTCTATAGAAGTTTAAGTGCCATCAAATCAATATAGTTGTTTATCCCGAGACCCAAACCCATTTTGAGTTTAAATAAATGTGTGTTGGAGAGATAGAGAACAACCTCGCCTCCACTAGTATGAGAATTTTTTTTGCAAGCCCCATAGAAAAAGGCCCACAACCTTGAGGAGCCCATAGTTTCTTCCATGATAACTCATATTGGAATATGGCATTTTCCTTGTGGGAAATGGGTAAGATACTAAGGATTTTGGAAGAAATGTGTTCAGGGATGGAAGTGTGATCATTGAAAATTGAGGTGTTTCTAGCCATCCAAGCCCCCTAGTTTATGATTAAAGGGATGGATTTTAAATTTCCATGAGCTAGGTTTGAGACCTAAGTTTTTCGGGCTTCTTCAATTGTTGAACCCTTCCACACACAAAATTGTCCTAATGAATTTGAAAATTCTTTCCAGATACACTTAATGAAAGGACAATGTAAGAAAAGGTGTGCAAAAGTTTCCTCATCAGCGTTATAGAGGGCACACCAACCTGGTCCTTCCAAATTTCTAAGCTTCTTAAAATCCCAGGGTGGGACTTTGTTCTTGATTAGACACTACATGAAAATACGTGCTTTTAGGGGACATTTAATCTTCCATATCCCTTTCCAACACCAAGAGGGAGCGTGATGAAGAATGTCTATGTTGATTTGTTACTATCCAGCTCTAGGAGTGTAGACACCATGGGGGGCATGTTGCCAAACCAATTCATCCTCCCTTTTTGTGATTCAAATATGCCCTATTTTGAGAGCTCTGACATTATCTGACCATATCCCCAAAAATACATCCCCCACCCCAATTTGCTTGGCCTCCTTCCATTCTTGTCCCCAAATTGTGGTTCTGTCCATATTTGCGACCTGTGCAAGGTGATATATCCCTTGAACATGTAACTGATAAATCATGCCTTGGGGGAGTATATGGTTTCCGCAACTTCCCGACCAGGGATCAATACCAATTCTGAATTTTGTGCCTTTTACAACTCTCCAAGCTAGGCCCTCTCCTACCACTCAAAAGGATTTGATAATTTCTTTCCATACAATAGAGCAGTTTGAGGACTCCTTTGTGGGTCTTCTGATCCAATCCTCCACAGAGTCTGGGCTGATATATTTCCGATAAACTACTATGGTCCAAAGACTATTGGTGGTAATCAATCTCCAACCAGCCTTTGCTACTAGCGCCTTTGAGAAATAGAAAATGTTTTTTAAGCCCCAAGCCCCCAAAAATTTAGGGGCGACCAATATATCCCATTTCATCCAAGGCATGACAAATTGGTCCTTTGAATGAACCCATAAAAATGTAAAACAAATACGACTTATTTTTTCTAGAAGACCCTTGGGAATCCAAGCTAGAAGCATTCAATACACCATAATTGCTTCAAGGAGTGAGTTGACTAGAATCAATCTTCCTGCATGAGAAATCTATCAGAAACTCCAAGATTTTAGTCTATTTTCCATTTTTTCTATAAGCCAAAACCAATCCTCCTTTTTATAACAGTTTGGTTTAAGATGGAAAACCAAATACTTTAATCCTTCATCAAAGGGATTTTGGTCAAATGGGAAGTAACCTTTTTCACATTCCAACTCCTTTACATTCATAAAGTGAGCAAAGACGATAGATTTTCGTTCATTTATCTGCATCCATGTTTCCCTCACAAAGAGATCCAAAGTCAATCTTAATTTGTCCGCATCCCCCCCTGAACATTGCAGAAAATCAAGACATTATCTACAAAGAGGAGGTGTGATATATTTAGGGTGGAGATTGAAATACCTTGAAATTCACCTCTGGATTTTGCTTCTCCAAGGGCCTTGTTGGGGCCTTCTGCTGCCAAAAGAAAGAGGAAGCTCAAATACCAAATGATTCAGTAGAAGCCTAATATAGATCCACTTGACTCTGTCATAAGCTTTTGATAGATCAATCTTTATTATTGCACCTTTGCCTTTTTGAGTTTTTATGTTGTGTAAATCCTCTTGTGCCACACTGATTGCTTCATGAATTTGTCTTCCTTCAAGAAAACCAAATTGCTCATGAGAAAATGATTTTGGGAGAATGGATTTTATCCTTTTGCTAATAATTTTAGACACTACTTTGTAGATACTGTTACAGAGTGAAATGGTTCTAAAATATTCAAGGGGCTTTGGATCATCCATATTAGGGATGAGAGCTATGAAAGTGGCATTTAATGGAGCATGGATGTGTCCATTTGTGCGAGAACCCTTCACCACTTTGAGGATATATTTTCCAATAATATCATATAGCCCTACAAAGAAGTCCATGGTCCAATCATTTAGACAAGATATTTTGTCTTTTTGGAAATTGTAGAGGACTTCTTTTAGCTCATCTTCAGTGACCTCATCCATGAGTGTCATGTTATCTTCCTCATCTACAACTGGGGAAAAAGAGGGCTAGGAGGACAATAACATAAATTGATACTCACTCATTAGCTATGAAAAGGTTATGGAAAATCTCATTGAATTTATTTTATGTATGCAGGTGCAGTTTAAGAATTGTTCATTGAATTTTACAAGATCAAGATTCGATATCAAGTTCAAACGCTCAAGATATTCTTGTGGTCCCAAAATTCCGGAATTTCTTTTCAGGAGAAAGATGCCGCAAGAAGATGTTTGATGAAAATGGACAACATATTTACCCTACCAATCCTAACATGCCATCTTCTAGCAACCAATCTGGGTCAACGATATTAAACTATGAATTTGATCTCTTTTATGTAGAGAATCCCTAGGGAGTAAGAAAAAGATGATTGAGTAATTGCATTTTTGGATTTTCAATGGAACTAATGTAAAAGTATTGCTTAATCCAACATTTATTTTATAAATGAGTTGGTTTCGTGTTTATTATTGAGAAAACAATGTCCATGCCTCTAATAAGTGTTTGGTATAATGTTTGAACATACTAAAAGCATTGTGTTACTAATTTATCAATGTAATGTTCAATATTTTTACAATCAGGATTCTGATGACGACCGATCTATCCACCATCTATTGTTGCACCCCACTACGATGTCAAGTCACGAGATTTACGCTAAATGAAAAGAGCTAGGAGAGGAAGCATATCGAGACTGGTTGAAACACCAACCTATTCAATTCCCACTACATCCCGTGTCACCAATTCAAAACCTCGACAATAACACTAGTTATTCACATGTAGGGGATGAAGGAAATGATATAGAGGTTGGTATGGATGATTTATTGTGGGATACCTAGGCCATGGAGGGAATATCGTTAGATGTATTCCATCGAAATGAATTAGGGGATGGATTTGATGTCATAGAGACCTTCTACGAAAGCTTTAAATATGCTTCCACCACCCCTCTATTTGGCCCAGTACAAGGGTCTGCAAGGTCTACCCAGTTAGGGACAAAAATGTTACTATACAACTTGAAATCAATGTATGGTATGTTAGAAGTGTGTTTATCAACACTTTTGAGGTAACTAACCATTAAGTCCCCTAATGATTTAAGTAATATTTTCATGCAATGAAGGAAGAAAAGGGTTGATTTTATTCATGCTTAATGACAATGCAAATTTCTATTTCCCACTAATTGTAGGTTACTCAAATACAAGGTACTTCCTAGTGATAATCACTTTCTTGATAGCTATAGAGAGGCAAAGAAAATGATGAAATTGTTGGGTGTTGAGTACGTATCATATCATACCATGCATGCCCAAATGATTGTATTCTATACAAAAATGAATATGCAGACAAAGACATATGTCCAGAATGTGGGTATGATATGTACCATAAAGCAAAAAACAAGGGTAAGACACATGGTCCTCATCATAAGATATTGAGGCACATACCTATAATTCCAAGGATTCAAAGGCTCTTTCATTGAAGGATGGAATGCATCACATAGAAGTGAGCCATGAGTTATGTGAATCCCAAGAAATTCAATAACCATGAAGCATATAGAGGATACATGGCCCGATAAATTCAAGAATGAAGTACATATCCTTTGGTATAATTATGGATGGAGTTAACTTGTATTCCTTCCAAAACACCAACTATTTTGTTTGGCCAATGGTAGTGATAAATAAAAATACCCCCCATGGTTTTCCATGAAGAATGTGCATCTTATGCTGGTTCTTATAGTTCGAGGTAGAAGACAAGTGAAGAGAATGAATGTATACCTCCAACCACTAATTGATGAATTTAAAAAATTATGGGAAGGGATACATGTATACGATGTATCAATACCAATCCCAATGGGTAGGTATTTTACTTTGTATGGCATATGTGTGTACACCATGCATGATTATCTAGGACTAGGAGTTTTCTCCAGTAAGCATGTTCATCGATTTGTTTATATTTGTAATTTTATTTGGAATACTTCATTTGTTGCAACTATATTTTTGACATTAAAATGCTATGTGTGTGATAATATTGTAGGTCTTTTAACAAAAATGTATCATGGATGTAAATGTTGTGGACCTTCTATAAAGGCTAGGTGGTCCAACGACCTAAGAAAACTGGTGTAAAAATGTTCAAGGGTATTCCTCCCAGAAGGCCACCCTTATAGAAGAGATGCATAGGCTTTCAATGGTAAACCAAAGAGAACCCATAGACCTTAAATAATGACACCGACAGATTGGAATAGGAAACATGACACGGATAAGCATAAGGAAATGAAAAAATTCTTTGATTCAAATGGGGAATTACCTATGTTCGATGATCCTAAATTTTTTGACACCTATGTTGAGAAAATGTCCATTGGGATGAAAAAGAAATATGCATTTTATGAGCTTCCATATTGGGAGCATCTTAAGATTGGACACTTACTATATCCCATTCACATATTAAAAAATGTTTCATCTTCTTTATGGAGGCATGTTGGAAGCAGGCTGAATCAGAAATAAAGGCTATTTTGGGAAGAAAGACATGCACGAGGAGAGCGACAACTGGAAAGAAAAGAAACACACACACATGCATGGAAGACCTAACGATGCTAGGGTTAGGGTTTTTGTAATACATTGTAATGGTTGATGAAACAAACACACACACACACACATATACCTAGGAGGTCTAGAGAAGAGGAAAAAGAGGAGAGAGTTAAGGGGTTCTAATTTATGGAGTGTTACTCGCATGGGAAGAAGTAACTAGTCTATAAAACTACTATAATTCGATCCAATTTTGTAAGTTGTTGAGCTGTAGAGGGTCAGGAGGGTAGATCTATAGGTTTAGATCATAGGCCAAGGAGCCTGGTGTGATCTAGTCCGCCTCATAATAGATCTCAACCCGACTGAGAACGAGTTGTAAAGCGCACGACATTGTAGTTTTGGAACTACCATAATAAAAGAGTTAGAGAGCCGGATCTTTGTGGACGTAGCCCAGGGGGGGTGAACCACGGTAAAACCTATGTTATGTGATTGAATGTTTGTATCTATTTTACTTTCTATGAGTAGATGTTAGAATGATATATGAATGAGCTAATGAATCTGATTACATTACATGCATAATTGAGAATGACAGTATATTTCTCTAATATTTAGATAGGATCCACAACATGCAAGTCACAGATCCCCATTCAGTCCTGGACTACAAGCACTTGAGTATTGAAGTGACCCATTAAGACTATCTCGGGTGAGACTGTGCAGTGCACTCTGTGTACTACGTTGCCTTCTAGTTTACCACGAGGGCCGATAGTTTTAGAGGATTTTTTGGATCCCTAGTATACATGAACCTGGGTCAATCATGTTAAAGGTATAACTCAGATAAAGAAAACCAACAAATGGTTTTGTTGTCAGTTGAGACAACATAGGATTGAGTAGATGGGATCTGTTAAAATAATGTAAGATCTGCGGAAGGCGGGTCAAAGGAATACCAAATCAGACAACAAGAAGGTGAGAAGAATGCCCTGCTAGTAGGAGATGTTGAGACCATGGAATCCCACAAAAGCAGATATCAAAATATGGATAAAGACAAAGGAGATAGAGTTTGGGCAGAAAGATAACAGAAACCCTAGAGTAACACCATGCAAATATCTGGAGAAGTATGTGTTTACTGATCTACATGAAGTCTTTTTCTGTGATTTTCCACACTTATTGTAGGAGTGGATATCAAGGTTGAAGGAAAACCACGCAACAAATCAGATCCGATAGTTAGAGTGGACCTCAGTCCAGATCATGCAGTTACAACAGGTGGATAAGAAATTCACCCGCGTAGTAGATTTTTGGCTCGACAATATTGTAGTAGGGTTTATAACAAAATTTGCAGTATATACTGCGAAGTCGTACAACGCAGCAGAGAAAGAGTTTCTATGCGGGCCTTGAGGAAGGTATATTAGATCACTGTATACTTCTATTAAGATATTTCTCTATAACAAAGGTGTAATGACAATCGAATCAGACATCTAAACTTCCCTGCGTGCGTGGGTGAAGCACTGACAGAAAAAGGAGAAATGGAAGGAGAAGTGGATAAAGGAAAGAAGGAGGAAGCCTTGGACCCAATCATGATGGACGACGACCTGATCAAGTGGATCATGGCGACAACTGGAAGGACATGCAATGGAGTACCCTACCAATACAAGGTAAACACCAAGAAGAGAGTTGTAGCCATGAGGGAAGGCTTGGCAGGTAATGAAGAGGAGGTAGAGGATCTCTGGGCTATGGAACCCATAAAACCATGTACGACCAACACACCAAAAATAACACCACCATTTTGACAACCGGATTTTTGGAGAAGGAAGACAACATGAAGTACATCTACACAAGGAACAACAATTGGGGGAGCCAGTTCAAGAAGCATTAGTCAAGTATCTACACCGCGCGAAGGTAGTATTTCAACATTCAGGATGGCAGGACACGATCCCACCATCAGGCTACCAAAATTCAAAGGAGAAGTGTTGGAGGACCCGAAAAAGCACCTATTTATCTGTGAAAAGACCTGGGAAGAAAAATAGATCATAGACGAGGACACTAAACTTGCACAACTAACTATCACACTAAGGGATCACACACTGGATTAGTATATGATATTAGCCACAAACAATCCACCAAGGACAAACGAACGATCACATATATAAAAAATTTGCTGATAAATGAGTTTCAGAAGCCAAGTTCAGAGGACCAGTACATGAACAAGATGATAGAAATTAGATAGAAACCAAGAGAATTCATATGGGAGATTGACCAGATATTCAAGTGACTGAAAGGAAAGTTGAAATATCTCATGATAGATATGAAGCATATGAACTTGTTCATCAACTCACTATTACCACACTTTAAATATCCACTGCGACAACTGAAGTTTCAGACGCAGGCAGAGGCTCTATAGGCAGCCCTACAACTAGAGGAAAACCAATACTAGGAGATAGATCCAACCATCGAGGAGCTAAAAGAGGATCCAAAGAACTTAATGTTCCAACTAAACCAGAACAAAAGTAAGGACAAACGAGAAGTTGTTTGATGTACCACATCGAAGACATAAGGACACCATAAGAACACATGTCCAACATTCGCACAATACATGGCAACAGGAATGCCAAATCCATTACCAATAGGAGGACTATGGTGCAAAATATGTAAGAAACAGGGCCACGATCCATATCACTGCACAATGATGCAGAAGTACCAGACAGTCCCAAAGAGTCATATTGCAACTTTTGCAAGTCATTAGGCCCTGATGACAAAGACTGTAGAACCATGGAGTTGATGAGAGAGAGGACGTTAGATACATATAGGGTGTAGGAAGAAATGATGACTGGGCAAGCCACACCTCCTATTAACCAGGTACCAACCCCATACAAAACTGCGCAACAACAGTATAATACTGCACAACAACCATATAACACAACAAAACCCCATTACAATACCACATAGTATAACCAAGCACCTCAGTATAACACATCGCGAGGGAATCGAGCTGGCTACAGAGGTGGAGGACGAGCAAGACGAGGCTTTGGAAGAGGTAGAGGACCAGTGGTATGTCACAACTGTCAACAACCAGGACACTATGCAAGAGAATTTCCACTTCCACCAACGACTTGTATGTATTGTCACACATTGGATCATGACACAAAAGAATGTCCTACGCTATTAGGGAAGATCCAGGGAAAGAGGAATCAAAACAATCAGAGTGTTCAATGGATTTCAACAGAAGCGAGGGATGAAGGAAGAAGCATCAACATAGTTACATGTAGAGGAGATAAAATAGGGAATGACGCAGTATGACAAGAGCCAGTACAACACCAATGGGTGAAGAAGAATGCTGAACCAAGGAAGCAGTTCAATGCGCAGAATGAGAAGGAAACACTTAAGCAAGCCAAAAAATAATTTTTGAAGCCTGACATTGCGTTGACCTCAACTGCGCATCATATCAAGGAATTATCAGAGTACAATATGCCTCCATCGTTGGATCATACCAAGGAAATGCAGTCCATGGGACAAGTAAGTACAATCAAAGACTTTTTACAATCATGTGTAAAATTACTAAATGATCCATCCTCTATCAAAATATTACAAATATATTAGAAAGATGTAGCATAGAGAAAAAAGGAAAACTAGAACAAAAAACAATCAATCACCCACATAAAAGGAGAAAAACAGGTAGGGAGTTCAGGCTGAATGCCAACATTGGAGATTTCAACATGGGAGATATCATATTGGATCTAGGATCTGAAGTCTATGTATTACCCAAGAAGACATGGCAATGTATGGGACAACCCACATTAGGATATTCACCTGTTCAACTGAAATTGGAAAATCAACATAGAGTTCTACCAATTGGGATACTGAAAGGAGTAACAATAGACCTGGATGGAGTGCACACTAAAGATGACTTTGAAGTAATAGAGATAGTGGACAACACAAAACCATATCCAACA
The DNA here is from genome assembly GCA_032191745.1 of Picea mariana. Taxonomy (NCBI): domain Eukaryota; kingdom Viridiplantae; phylum Streptophyta; class Pinopsida; order Pinales; family Pinaceae; genus Picea; species Picea mariana. Next base: position 112,475 of record JASDQU010011444.1, on the reverse strand, counting down.
TTATTGGGATTGGATTGGGCGTTTGATAACCAGGCCATAATCAAATTAAAGACACGAAAAATGACCTTCAAGTCAGGAGAATACAGGGTCATTGTGCCATTAGACCCATCAGAAGGGGAAAGGTTCGTAGAGTCCACTTGCTTGGACTTGGAGGACATTAGCCAGTTGTACAGAACAACTGCACGGGATGAGGATTACGTAAACCCAACTGCAGATGGGATACTCAATTGGAGGATCATTACTTAATGTGTGTCAGACTCATATACAGGTTTAGAGAACTAGAAACAAAGGCTACATGAAGTTTCCACAAGAATATGCACAAGATTATATCACGCAGTAAGATGGACAGGTACGTAGAAAAGGGAACCACCCATTTTCCATGGGTAAACGATCTAGAAGCATTCCTGACACGTTACGAAGATGAAGTGTTAGAAAATCAGAGACTCTTAGCACTAGACATAGCACTCAAGGCCACACCCACGAGATGGTGGGGTGCACACAAAGAAACAATCAAGAATTGATACCAATGTGCATTAGGTTTTGCATAGAACAAAGAAGCAACCAGTAATAGAAATATGACGGACAAGGGGAACCAACGGAACACTTGGAGAAGTGCAGAGCGTTGTGGAAAATGACACCCCCAGAGGAATGGCCTCATCATTTCGTACATACCTTAGAGGGCATCCCGACAAACTGGTATACAGACTAGGAACTGTGCAAAGGAACTACGAGCTAGACAATACTACAACAAAACTTTACAGTCACTTTCTCATTTGAACACGAGAACCCCAACATAGATGCAACACTTAAACAAACAAGAGGGGTGATATTCATTAAGGAACTAGAAGTCAAACTCGTAACAGAGGAACAAAAAAGAAACATACAGATAGTGAAAGAAATGTTGTCATGCTACCATGTGCAGGAAGAAGTACCAGATGAAGACGATCCACGCAGCATTCAGATTGAGGAAGCTGGAGGTGAAAGAGAAATGGAAGGTATACCTCTAGAATCATAAGTAATTTCTGCACCGATCAAGGTAAAGAAAGTCAACATTGGGACAACTGAGAATCCCAAAATGGCTAGCATTGGAGACTATTGGGATGAGCAAACAATGGAAATCATAACAGTGTTATTGCATGAGTAAATCGACCTGCTCCCCACAATGTTCACATAAATGAAGGGCATAACATGAGAGCTAGGGGAAATGAAGATACCACTCAGAGCTGAGGCAAGATCGATCAAACAATGACCATACAGAATAAATTTGATATATAAGCAAAAATTCAAAGTTTATATCGATANAATCGACCTGTTCCCCACAATGTTCACATAAATGAAGGGCATAACATGAGAGCTAGGGGAAATGAAGATACCACTCAGAGCTGAGGCAAGATCGATCAAACAATGACCATACAGAATAAATTTGATATATAAGCAAAAATTCAAAGTTTATATCGATAGGATGCTCGAAGCTGCAATCAGAGAATCTGTGGAAGAATCAGAATGGATAAGCCCAATGGTAGTTCAGGAGAAAAAACAAGGCGGGATAAGAACATGCATCGACTTGAGGAAGTTGAATGATGCATGCCTACATGACCCGTTACCTACACCCTTCACAGATGAGGTGTTGGAAAACATAGGACGATCCAGGTGGATATTGGTGGCCACCCACCTTTTTCGACTGGCTCAAAATAGTTTTCTGGAAAATTTGGCAATTTACTATTTTTAGCAGTTTTTAACTTTCGGGGCCATTTTGAGGGCCCAAATGAAGGTTTTTAGAGATCAAGGTTCACAATTATAGTTGAAGGCATGATTGATCCCCCAAAATGAATCTCCTCGATGATACCTTTCCAACGAGCTATCATACGCCTAAGACGAAGATCGTATGCAAAAGTTACGACCCCGACAAGTTGATGTACTAACTTACCCAAACAGGGCCCACTTGACTTTTGGTGCTTCATCTCCTAGGGTTAGGTTTTTGGATGTATAGGAATTTTGGAATTCCTGTTTATTGTAAAAAGGCCTTCAGAGCCTCATTGTAATCATCTTCTTGCGAATGCCACATCTAACCACATCACATTCTAGCGAGTCTTTCACTCTTCTAACCATGTCACATCTCTTCTTAGAGATAACCACCATTCTAGCGAGTCTTTCACTCTGTATTTTTGCAGTCTCTGTACATTTATTTCATTAATAGAAATCGTGTATTAATGTATCTCTGTGTTTATGGTTGCATCTTTGATACATTTATGTTATATTATTGGATATCCGCGATATCTCTATGCATTTATTTATTATATCTCTGATCTCATTTCGTGCCGAAAATAATCCGGATCATAGGAGGACAGGAAGTTTATTCATTCACGGACAGATTTTCAGGATACCATCAGATCAAGATAGCACCGAAAGATAGATACAAGACCACTTTTGCTACAGAATGGGGATCCTACCAATACACGGTCATGTTGTTTGGACTGAAGAATGCACCAGCAATATTTTCCAGAGTAGTCATCGCTACATTTAAATATTTTATCCACCAGTTTCTATAGGTATACTTGGACGATTGGACAGTATATAGTCTATTGAAAGACCATGTAGAGGTCTTGCGATTGATGTTAGAAAGATGCAGGCAATGCTAGATATCGTTAAAAATCAATAAGTGCATATTCAAAACACCGTTTGGGATACTATTGGGCCATATAGTATGCAAGCAAGGTTTACTAGTAGATCCTACCAAAATTGCAGTAATCGTTAACTTGCCACCACCAAAAACAGTTCGTCAACTAAGAGCGACATTGGGACACACATGATACTACATAAAATTTATAAAAGGGTACGCGTAGATCACCGCGCCAATGGAGAAACTGTTAAGGAAAGATACAAAGTTCCAATGGAATGAGGATTGTCAACACGGTCTAGATACGCTGAAATAAAAGATGGTATCGCTCCAATAATAGTATTCACAGACTAGGAGAAGACATTCCACATACATGTAGATGCATCGGCCATAACACTTGGAGCTATATTGGTGCATCCAAGAGTAGGAGAATTGGATCACCCTATAGCATTTGCTAGTAGAAAAATGTCAGTATCATAACAAAACTACAACACTATAGAGAGGGAAGGCCTAGCTATGGTCTACGCGCTTCAGAAGTCCAAACACTACTTATTGGGGAAACATTTCAAGATGTTCACAGATCATTCAGTGCTCAAATACCTAGTCGACAAGCCAGTGTTGGGGGTGGGGGGGCGGGGGATTTGTAGATGGCTATTGTTGTTCCAAGAATTTGATTTTGAAGTAATAGTCAAGCCAGGGAAGCTGAACACAAGACTTGATCACTAGTCAAGGGTCACAAATGGGGATGAACCTACCAATTTAGAGGACAAATTTCTGGACGCATAGTTATTTTCAGTTCAAATCACCGATGAATACTTCACAGACATCATCATGTACTTGAGTATAGGGACTTCACCACAAGAATATAACACCGCACAGAAGAATAACCTAGTAGTTCGAGCTGCAGATTATCAGCTGATTACAGGACACTTATAAAAAATGGGTGCAGATAACATCTTGAGAAGATGTGTGCTAGAACATGAAAGACCAAGGATTTTAGCAAAAGCCCATGAGGGAATCGCAAGAGGAAATTACGCAGGAAAAGATACCACGCAGAAGGTATTTCATGTAGGACTATGGTGGTCGACCATTCACAGAGACTCAAAAGAGTACTGCTAGAAATGCGATGTATGTTAGAGGGTCAGTAAACCAAATAGAAGGGACAAGATTCCTTTACGACCACATGTAACTTTGCAAGTATTCAAAAAATGGGAAATATATTTTGTGTGACCAATTAACCCACCATCCAAAAGGACAGGAGAAAGGTACATTATCACCGCAACATAATACCTGACAAGATGGGCGGAAGCAACACCAGTCAAATATTACAGTGCAGAGACAACAACACACTTTTTGTTTGAGCAAGTGATCACTAGATTTGGTTGCCCAAGGATTTTGATGAGTGACCAAGGCACTCACTTCATTAAAAAAATTATTAAGGCTATGACTGAGGAATTTTAAGTCCATCATCAAAAGACTACACCATATCGTCCACAAGCAAATGGAACAGTAAGGGCCTTTAACAAGATTCTTGAAATTACATTAAAGAATATCTGTAATGTCAATAGGGATGATTGGGACCTAAAGATACCAACAATATTGTGGGTATACATGATCACATGCAATAATTTGACAAGGCAAACACCATTCAAATTGGTATATGGACAAGAAGTAGTGGTTCCATTAGAATTTTTGGTACCCAGTCTGCGCGTAGCAGCGATTACGAACATGACAGAACGAGGTGCAGTACAAGACAGGCTGAATCAACTGATGATCATGGAGGAAGATAAGATCCTAGTAGGATTCCACCAAAAAGTTCAGAAAGCAAGGGAAAAATATTAGCATGACAGACATATCAAGAGGAAAACTTTCAAGGAAGGAGACTTAATGTTGATGTATGACAATAAATCCCTTCAACACCCAGGAAAACTCAGAATGCATTGGTTAGGACCATACGAAGTAAAAAATATCACAGATGGGGGAGATTTACAATTGAAAGAATTAGGAGGCACAAAAATTAGAGGGATGATCAAGGGGAGTTGACTGAAGATGTAGAAGGACAATCGACCACCCGCAACATGAAAGTTACCAACAAAAAAGAAAAAGAAAAAAAAAAACAAGATATAGTGTAGGACATCAAAAGGTAATAACATAGTGCACCATAAATAGAAGGAGCACACACGCTTGACAATGCTAGCCCAATGGAGATAAGGCCAACGGTCACTACAAAGCGAAAACAAGAGGGAAAAGAAGATACGACAAAATAAATGCCAACTGACGACGATTATTAGAATTGAATGCCAGAAACGACTGACGGTCTGCCACATTAATCGTGCGAATTGACGATGGAAAGAGAAATCAACGGTAAGTACGATGGAATTGGCAGTTCAATTAAAGCATAATTGCGGTAATGTCTCTAAAAAGCTTCACACGACGTCGATACAAAGAAAGCACGCGGGAGCGTAAAAGTTATTGTGTAATCGGAGAAAGCACAGAGTGATAGAGCATATGAAGCAGAGAGTATAGGTTGCAAAGGTTACATAGGCCACTAAGCTCAACGAATGACAACTTTACCACCATGATACCACCGAAACAAGGAGAACCGAGACAGACCACCAGATAGCCTTGAAGCAGTTCCAAAACACAATCACAGTCACAGGGAAGTGAACAACAACCATCTCAGCCCCCAAAAGTTGTCAATGTGGATGAAATCCCATCGTCAGATACAACACCAGGAAGCCCCACACTCATTGTGGAAGAAACCCAACAGACAACACCAATGGGCATGGACATTAATATGTCGGAAGAGGGACATGGCCAATAGGATGAGGACGCACACAACCAAGTGCAACCCTAAAATACTATAGAATCCTTGAGAGTCAATGGGATGGCTCTGAACTAGGAAGAAATGACCATGTCGGAAAGATCATAGACAACCACATTAGAACAACCACAAGAGGGAGCAATGGAAGATGTCACTGGCCGACCAAAAGAGTATGTCGAAGAACAAACAATGGAGGTTGGAACCTCGAGTCAGCCACCACAATGAAAGGGAAAGGAGACAGTACCAAGGTCACTGCACAGGCAACCCACCACAACCATTTTTTTGCCATGCATTCCGGAAGGGGTACGTGTACCAACAAATTTGTTAGGCCACATCGAGAAATTTAGGTACTCAAAGCATGATGTAACAGACACAGAAGAGTTCCCTGAGTTCACCAAGTGATTCTACCTACAGATTGTGGGTATAGGACCCTTTGGTGAACCAATTAATCAACCAGTCCAGTGGGCAACAGGATTGGCCAGAATTGTGATTCTAGGTCTGTTGGACCTACCACACTTTGGGAGGGGCCAGTATGCAAACAACTGCATCAAGAAGTTGATGGTGGTTAGACATGACTAATACCTATGTCTGGAACAAATCATCTTCATAGACACAGAGCTCATCATATACGTCACAAGGCTTCCATCACGGAGTGAGGATCCCACACAGTTCCTCGAGGACAAAACAAAGGAGAAAGAATTGGCTGAGGAGATGAAGAATAAATACGGCACCAAAAGGGGGTTGCGCAAAATCATCATCAGGCGTATTAGTGACGCTGCAACAAGAATGGCCACAAAAATTATGGCATGAAAATTACTCAGGAAATGCTGCAAGGAGGAAGTCCCATCTAGGGTTTTTGCAGCTGCAGCACAATGTGCCGAGGGCACCACACTCAACTGGGCCCCTTATTTGTTGAATCTGTTCCTAGACGACTGCAAGGATGCGCAGGATATGGGGATATAATTTCATTATTCATGGCTACTCATCCTGATAGTCGTGATAGGATGGAAGGAGTTGAAGTATTCATTTTTTTCCTCTAGGCCCACTCCTTTCCACGGAGCACGATACTTATCACTTGGGGCCGCTTCGAACTTCAAGAACAAAAAAATGAATGCAACTGTATTCAAAGCCTATATCAAAGACATACATGACACCATCACCATCACTTGGAGGGTAACTCTGGAAGCAATCGCACAATATCAGGGCATAGCCAACTTCAAATCCACTAGACATGCGATGTGGATACAGGCATGAAAAGATCTCGACAATCAATGGCTACAACTGCATTACTGCATCATGTAGGAGGACATAGAGATGGTGATTAAGTATTGGGAAGATGACTAGAGGATTCTAGTTCTCATTCGATAAGTACCCACATAAATAGAGGAGGAGGAGGAAATAAGACAAGAACAAACACAACCCGAGGAGATAACAATGCCCAAGAAACCAAGGATAGATCAGAACAAGGAACAAAAGAAAAAAGGGGGGACATCCAAGACAGGCGCTTAGATGGGGAAGAAAAAAAACACATAGGCACCCCAGGTACAACAAAAACAGGCCGAGGTAGCACAAGGAAATACATAAAGTGCTACACCATAAGAGAAAGGCCATACTAAGAGGTCAATCATCTAGACGGGGGGTGCACGAAAGAATTCAAAGGCACACAGAATGCCCCCAGAATACATGATCACTGAGGATGATATAGACATGGTGGCCCAAATGATCCAGGATCTCACAGTCGAGGATTTCAAGAATACTGCGCACCAAAGGGACATAATTGACGAAGAGCTGACACATATACGATATCTCCTCAGACAGCTCGGGGAAGCGGAGGCAGCCGACAACAACGTAGAAACAACCTTGTCAACATCTCAGATAGGAGGTGAAGTTGGATCAATTGAGAAGGACAGGATCCAGATGACAGCACAATTAGGCTCAATATTTCACGTCACACCCAACATGCTGCACATGGAGAAAATCATGGGGAAGACACCCCTAAAGGAATTGGCTCAACTACAGTTGGTATTGATGCGGATACCAACCAATGCCTTGTACAAACTGCAAGTCAGTGTTACACAGGAGGTACAATCTCGCACATGCACATATACAATGAAATTGCAGCAGATGAAGGACAATCGAGATGATATGGAATTGATACTCGAGTAGGCTAAGCTCAAGATCAAAGAGAAGAAGGACTGCATGAATGGGTTGGAGCAGAAAGTGGTCATAGCCTACGAGAAAATCCCAAAGAACGTGTAGATGACCTAACTCATGATGACTGAGAAGATTTATCAGATTGTGTAGACAATCGATCAATACCAACAAGAGATCGAGCATCTCTAGGAGCAACTAACACCTACCAGTCCACCAGAGGTGAAGGATCAAAGGAAACAGGAGGCAAAAACATAGCTAAAGGAGATAGAGTGACAAGTCCATGCGACGACTGACTTGTTCGAGAAAGCAACACAGCTCTGGATGAAGCTGGAAGAGGATCAATAGGTCCAGTAGTGGGACTAGGAAGGAGAAAGGATAAGCACAATTATCCATGACCTGAAGCAGAGGCAGAAGAAAATGCCGATCATAGACCTTGTCAAAGGGGTGCAGGACATGAAGAAACTGCAGGAAGAACTCATAGCTGCACATACACAGAAAAAGGAGCGCCAGGCTCAAATGGAACCACTCCAAGAGTGAGCATTGGAGGTCATTGCATGGGCAGAGGAAGCCAAAACATATATGGCACAAACCCAGGTAGAATGTGCAAGGATGGTCAGCGACGAGATTGCAATGCAAGGCTTGGACGCACTCAAGGAGAAGACCGTGGAGGCTCGAACACAAGCAACAAATCTCATGGTGAATTTCCAAGAAATCATAAGGGAGATCGACGAAGCACACAAGGCTTAGGTGGCTCGGGATGAGCCACATGTCAGTGTTGGGGGCCTGTTGGAAGCAGGTCAAATCAGAAAGAAAGGTTATTTTGGGAAGAAAGGCATGCACGAGGAGAGCGACAGCTGGAAGGAGAAACAACACGCGCACATGCATGGAAGACCTAACGACGCTAGGGTTAGGGTTTTTGTAATACATTGTAATGGTTGATGAGCCAAACACACACACACACACACACACACACACACACACACACATATACCTAGGAGGTCTAGAGAAGAGGAAAAAGAGGAGAGAGTTAAGGGGTTCTGATTTATGGAGTGTTACTCGCATGGGAAGAAGTAGCTAGTCTGTAACACAATTGTAATCCGATCCAATTTTGTAAGTTGTTGAGCTGTAGAGGGTCAGGAGGGTAGATCTCAAGGGTTAGATCATAGGCCGAGGAGCATGGTGTGATCTAGTTTTCCTCACAATAGATCTCAACCCGATCAAGAACGAGTTGTAAAGCACACATCACTGTAGTTTTGGAACTACCATAATAAACGAGCTAGAGAGCCAGATCTTTGTGGACGTAGCCCAAGGGGGGTGAACCATGGTAAAACCTGTGTTATGTGATTGAATGTTTGTATATATTTTATTGTCTATGAGTAGATGTTAGAATGATATATGAATGAGCTAATGAATCTAATTACATTACATGCATAATTGGGAATGATAGTATATTGCTCTAATATTTAGATAGGATCCACAACATGCAAGTCACAGATCCCCATTCAGTCCTGGACTTCAAACACCTGAGTATTGCATTCACCCATTATGACTATCTTGGGTGAGACTACGTAGTGCACTCTGTGTACTGCGTTGCCTTATGGTTTACCATGAGAGCAGATAGTTTTAGAGGCTTTGTTGGATCCCTCGTAAACCTGAACCTGGGTCAATCATGTTAAAGGTATAACTCAGATAAAGCAAACCAACAAGGCACATATCATGCAATAAAAGTGACACATTGACTGCCAAGAGAGATCTTATTGCTTCAAATACTAAAAAGAGACATTGGCCAAGAAACAAAAATAAAGGAGAGGTTGGTCCCTCTTGGTCTTTTAAAGAAGGTGATGTCTCATGGATTTTGAAGAAATATGATCTTTCTTTGGTGAAGGATGTTATATTGGGTGTGAAGGCACCTTCTTTATATGGTTTGACTCTAAGACGTTGCTTCACTGTAGACAAGAATTTGTTGAGGTTATGACCATCTGAACCTTCTAAAGGTATGTATGTTGAATACATGATTCTTCTTCTATAATAACGTTTGTGAAAATATGCTATGCACTCATAGTTTTATGGAAATTAATGATGTGTGTGTCTATTTTCTAGTGTCATTATCCTTTCCTCATGCATGGTTGTGTGAACCATGACTTCCCCTAGGAATTTTAATGTGCCATATTGAAATTATATGCATTTGTACATTGGATCACATCAAGGGAGATTCATATGGATAACATTCCACAATGACATTGAGAGGTAGTTGATATTGTTTGTATGTTTGAGAAGGAACTACCAACGAGTATTATGGACTTGCAAGTCCATCTTTTAATTCACCTACCTGATGAGGTTGAATTAGCCAGGGTTCTCTCATGTCGTTGGATGTTCTTCTTAGAGAGGTACATGAAAAATTGAAGGGGTTTGTTTGACCAAGGGAAAAACTAGAGGGCTCTATGGAAAAGGGGTACATAGTATACGAGTTGTTCTATTATGCTAGTGAGTACATGTAATACCCAAGTTTTGATTCCCAAGATTCAATAATGTATTTGGTTTATTTTATGAAAGGCTGGAGCGCCCAAACAATTAAAAGAGGTTGGAGTTCCTAGGAAATGTAATTCTTTGATCATTATTAATAATAAAATACATTGTTGGCTGCAAGATGGACAAGGCCTAGCTATAGGGGGCTATGATTCCACAAGAGAGGGGGGATTAAGGGGCTAAGTCTTTTTATTATATTTTACTTACCCATAATTATTTTAGTTGAGAGAAGTGGTTACATGAGCTTCTTGGGGGAGGCCATGTGGTTATTTATTTCCAAGTAAATGTATAAACCCATCTTTGGGATATTTGGGGGTTTACAATATTCATTATGTTCACTCTCTCCATTCACTCTTTCACCCATTCATTATTCCTCATTCATCCTTGATCTTGGCTTGGGAAAGAAAAAATGAATTGTTGGGGAAAGGAGCCATTGTTTGTTGGATGTAGTAATTGATGGTGTATTATAGCCATGAATTTATGCCTGTATGCTTGATATGCATTAGCATGTACTGAATTTTATTCAAATTTGTGAATCCTGAATTCCCAACATGGAGATTCTTTACCAAATGCACTGGAGCCCTGGAAAGAAGTGGACGACATGAGGAACTGCGTGGCAGTGAAGGGGGTTCATTGTCTTTGGGTGGTGCATGCTGGAGAGAAGATAGCTAGTGTAATTTGTATTGCTATGTAACGTACTCAGCCCTCAACTAGGTTACATCACTACTAAAACGACCCAATAAAAATTCCTCATACTAAATCTAAATGCGGAAATTAACAAACAACATGAAATACACGTTCATTCAGTTGTCCATGTTCTATAAAAATTTAAGTACAATTGCTCGAATGTGCATAAAAACAACTAAATAACATAAAATAACATTAAAACATATAAACAAGGATTTAAATGCATCATTCCGCCCCCAAAAAGAAATAATAGCCAAATATATTTCAGAGTAAATTGCACAACAATTATGTCTGCATTATACATGAGTAAACACAATAAATAGAACACTTATATTATAAAATGTGCAATCCACTGCAGGGGATAGACGTTCCTCCCAAAAATAGCCTTGTTTTTCCATTTCTCAACAAAAATACACCCCCAAGTTGGGGCTAGAATCCACAAGAGACAAATGTCCCTAAGGCTGGCTAATGTCCGCCTTTCAACAATTAAACTCTCAGCTAATTCTAGTCCAATTCTAGTCCACCAACAAACAACCCCTCAACTTGCACAACCCAAGGGATGGGATCCCCTTTTACTACTGACAGTCCCTAAAGCCTTTCCACTCCCCTCCAGGAATTCCATCATAGGTTGGACATGACTTTTACTTGTCAGGACCTCAAGAATTCTACAACTGCAAACACAAATTTGCCCAACAACAAAACACATGCTTCTTCAATGAATTTTGAGCAACATGTCACTCCCAGGCATGAAAACTCTTTCTTCTATATATTACAGCTCCAAACAGTATACAAACATGTCCACAACAACTGCGTTCAAGCTCCCACACTCATAACTCCATTGCTAGCCAAAAAATTCCATGTAAAAACAAATTTCTATGCAAACACGTGAATGTCCCAAAATCTGGTCTCCTACCCATACAAATTTCCTCTCTTTCTCTTGCTTGATTGACTTTCACTCTTCCCCAAACTAATTGTACTCAACCCCCATAATCTCAATAACTATGGGAAGTGACTCTCACACCAAACCTATTACATGAATTCAATGATTGGGCTCTAGAACACTCAACACCCAATGTAAGGTTCATGGAAATTATAATTTAGAAGGAAATAAGAAATGGGTTTTGGTTTAATAGATATGGGTAACTATCCCCCTTGGACCCCTACCATCTCTTGTGGATATTTAGCCCCAAAATCTCCATCCATGTCCATTTGCAACTGGAAATACATTTTATTCATTATATTCAATTTACTTCATTTGCATATTACATCGCTTTGGCTCTCGACCATATGCTATATTTACAATATTCAACACTTGGCTCTCGACCATATATGACATCTACAATATATATCTCTCTAGTTCAGGGTTTGAAAACAAGGATATTACATTCCCATCCCCTTACAAAATGCATTGTCCTCAGTGCACATAACCATACAGTTTACACATTGACATATATAAAAACATTATATCAAAATACTTGATAATTCTGCAACTTAATGACTCACACAACAATTCCAACTAGAAACTCCCCTTTCCCCTCAACCGACACATTGGTTGGACAAGAAATTTCAAATTTGTGGCTCCCGGAACTTCAATTTCCAAAATGGAGTCTTCATTCACTTATGTACAAATGTATATTTAATTTTCTTCAAAATTTTCTTCAAAATTGCAGGAATGCTTCCCGCATGGCTTCTTCATGCTCCCATGTAGCATTTTGAAGACTGTAATAGGTCCATTGAACCTTTACCAAGCTGATGGATTTGTTCTTGAGCACTTTGAATTTATGTTCTAGGATGCACACTAGTTCCACCCGAAAATCCCCTTCGTGTTTGTTGGATAGGCATTTTGGAAGTAATATACATAAAAATACTAAGTGCAGAAGAAGTGTGCAAAAGAAGAAGGAAGACTAGGGAGTGCGCAGTTGAGGCACATTTAGGAGGACAATGCGTATAAAGAGAATAAAGAAAAGAATAAATCATGAGAAGAAATCATGTGAAAAGGAAGGATGACATCCCGACGTGCTAAAGATAGAAGGACAGACAAAAGCATGAAGAACAACAGTTAGAGTGAAAAAGCAACATGCAGACTGAAAAGCAGGTGAAAGCAACCCAAACAATATGTTAACTTGACTCATCATGTATTGTAATATGGTTTTGGGATGAACAAAGTAGGGTTTTAAGCCCTAGAATGTATTTATAAATATGTAATGGGTTGGGAGAATATGGGTTCCTCCGGGTGGTTATTGTCGAGCACTATTGTGGAGTCTATTGCAAGCTGTCGAGATATCCTATAAGTAAGAAGGGTGATAGGATAGGATGAGAAGGGAGAGAATCAATATTTGAATGTTAAGAGATGGCACACACACACACACACACACACACAGGTTTACACTACAGAACAACTAGGCTAGGAGAGAGGAAGGCAACCATTATATATATTTTTAAGCACAGTGCGCAAGCTTGAAGCAATTTCCAAACACATAATAAAGAAGCCAATCATTTTCGACGTAGCCCAGAGTTGGGTGAACCACATTAACTGCTATGTTAATTGTCTTTTGTGTGATTCTTCATGGATTCTGTTTGGATGTTTATTAATTAGAATTGTCTTATGTATAATCACTGCACAATTGCTACGACTATTACAATAATGGGTTATGTTGTAATATGGAATATAATGGTAATATGAATCTAAACTTCCTAAGTATCTCATTAAGGATAAAGGCAAATTTATGCGCATATAACTAATAACTAAGAATGAATAGAGTGGTCACCTCTTATTCCCTCACTATTGCAGAAACTTGGTTCTTGTAGTTCCAATAGATACCTTGGGTGAGACTTCATCTACGCATGCAGGTGATGTAGAAAGGGCCGGTTTCTAAAGGGTTTTGTTGGTCAAAGATAACTCGAACCTAAGGTCTTATAACCGTGCACAGTGCCAACAAATGGTTTAGTCGTTGGGACCCGAGCTTTGCAATTGAGAGAGTATTTTGGAGGCCGACTAAGAAAGAGATCTCAAAATAGTTGGAAAGGAAGGAATGCGAGTTTGCTCGACAAGAGAAAAGAAACCCTTGGATGAGTGAAAATCAATGAATGCAAAGGTATGTGTATACAAAATTGCATGAAATTTTCTTTGGTGAATTTCCAATTATTCTGACTAACTGGCTAGAAATATTAGTGGAGAATACTGGAAGGTATAGAACTGTATTGTCGAGGAATTGGACTCCTAATTTGGTAAGACAGTTGAATTCTGTAAGTAACCCAAATACTTGCGCAATTGATTTATGGTTGGATAACATATTAGGATGATACATTACAAAATTTGCAGTAGATTGTCCCCAATCATACAATGTTGCAGAAAGGGATTTTTTCAAAGGTCTGCGTGGAATGTTCATGAAATCATTAAGTATGTGAATAAAGATGTTGTTGTGTGAAAAATACGTGATGACGATGGAATCTGACTGTTAAGGGGCTTTGTGGACATAGGGTAACTAGGGGATGATAATAGGATAGTCTAAGAACATGAGAGAATGAAGGAAGTGATGAAGAAGGAAGGGAGGGACTGAGGATATACAAGACTGAAGAGGATAGAACAGAGGAAGAAGACAAGTCTGGTGTATTGTGTGAAGGAAGGAGGTACAAAAGGAAAAATACTGGAGATGAGAAAGGAGAGACACACAGTGATCTAGGGGGGAGAGAATCTTTTGCAATAGTCCAAATTGTGGAAATACCACATATAGGAGGAGAAGAAGAGGAGTTCTAGTCCAACCTAGTAATAGAAGAGCCGTTAAGTCCTACTCACACTAGGTACCATGTCAAATCCACGACCCCATGTGCATCACCACAATCAGAGATAACAGTTGAAGACTTACCAAAATCACTTATAGTTAGCCAAAGAGGATAAAGTAGTAGAAATCAGAGGAATGGAAGTAGTGTGAAAATTCAGAGTCAACCAACATCACTAAGAAGAGGGACTACAAAAAGCAAGATGGTAGGGGTTGACAACACCCTCATACTACCTAAGTTTCAGGGAGTTGGATCAAAGGAACTAGAACAACATATGTTTGTCTATGAGACAATTTGGGACACAAAGAATGTCCAGGACGAGGCTATGAAGATTGCACAGTTGGCTATGAAATTTAGAGGATGTGCACCAGTCTGGTGCATAAATTGTAGAGTACCACACCTACATGACAAGTCAGGACTTTGGAAAAGATAAGGCAATCATTGTTGAAAGAGTTCAAGAAGCCGAAGTCTAAGTCAAAGTACATTACATAACCGGAAGAGATTAAACAGGTGCAAATAAAGTCAGTATGGGACTTCGATCAAAGATTCAAGGACCTAATGGGTAAACTAACTTTCCATATCCCCGATCAACAACATCAAGAATGGTTTATTGCCATACTTCTACCACAAATTCGTAGGCCATTGATTCAATAGAAGGTTGCATCACAACCCGAGGCGCTAGAAATTGCAATGAAATTGGAATCATCCCCTATAGGAGATAGTGGAGGGATGGTAGAAGTTCAGACGTAGTTGGTTGCTTTGATGATTCAACTGACATACTTACAAAATGGAAGGACAAACGAGAACAAGTCTGGTGTACCAAGTGTAGGACTGAAGGCCATCACAAGGAAAAATGTGCAACATTCGTGCAGTATTTGGTGACTGGAGCATCAAATCGATTACCAAGAGAGGGGTATTGCGAGATATGTAAGAAATGGGGACATCAACCAACTAAGTGTCCATTACTATAGAAGTATCAGAGTACACCAAGGAATTTATTTTGCAATTTTTGCAAATCATTCGGACATGAAGAGAAGGATTGTCGCACATTCAATTTGATGAGGGAGCGTACTACATTTATGTACATGATTTAGGAGGAGAATGTTACGATAGAAGGGTGTGGACCGCAATATAATAATCAAAGAGGCTTTAATCCAAGAAATAAGGGGAATTTTGGTAGAGGTCGAGGTAGAGGAACTTTTGGTAGGGGAGGAAGAGAACCGATAATATGTTATAATTGTAATCAACCAGTGAACTTAGCTTGTGACTACCCAAATCTGTGTACAACGTGCACATACTGCAGAGCACTGAACCATGCGATAAAATATTATCCTCAACTAGTTGCAAAATGGAAGGCCAAAGGGCACCAGAACCATAATCCAAATCAAAATGTGCAGAAAATATCAACCAAATAACGCAATGAAGGGCCAAGAATAACAGTTGTTACACTTAGAGGAGCTAGAGTAGAAGATAATATGATGAATGGGGGGAAGAAGATTGAGCAATGGGTAAGGAAGTCAATAAGACCCATGCCAAACTTTCATCCACAACAAGAAAATGGGACATATCAAAGGGAAATAAAAGAGGTACCTGGACAGGATTGGGCAACATCAACATCATATGTGCCTCATGTTGGATATCGCGCTGTACCAGAGAAACTGAATGAGAAGGTAAGCACGCTAAAAGAATTCTTGAGAATTTATATAGAGCTAATGAAATATGAAACTTCATTGAAAACACTATATGACATGAATGATCACTGTACACAAGGAAGGGAAACTCCCATTGCACAAAGAGTGGTGCATCAGGTATTGCGCTGGAAGAGGACCGATGGGGAATTAAGATTCAATGCACAAATAGAGGAATATGATGTGGATAATGTTATCTTGGAATTGGGGTCTAATGTGAATGTTTTACCAAAGAATACTTGGGATATGATGGGAATACCTAAGATAGTATGGTCTCATGTTCAGTTAAGGTTTGTGAATCAACACAAAATAGTCTCGATTGGTCGATTGACAAGAGTACCTATGAACATAGATGGGGTGTGCAGTGTGGTAGACTTTGAAGTTATTGATATCATGAATGAAAACCATATCTAACACTAGTGGGACTGGAATTGGATTTTGAGAACCAGGCGATCATTAACTTGAAAAGGAGGGAGATGATATTTGAAGTTGGATATTTGAGAGTTACTATAGCCTTGGACCCATCAGAAGGAAAGAGATACATAGAGATAGCAAGAGGAAATGACATTGACAATTTGTATAACATGACTGCAAAGATGGATGGTTATATTAACCCTAATTCGGATGATGCACTAAGTTGGATAATTATCAGTTCATGTGCATCATATTCATAGGAAGGTCTAGAGCATTGGAAACAGAGAATGCATGAAGTCTCAACTAAACAATGTGCATGCATAACCCAATCCTTACGCTGGATTGAAACATAATTATGTGATCCACCCAGGTATGATATATTGACTGATGTAAGTTCATTTGTAAAGGAATTTGAGTTGTAGGTATCTGAACACCAAAGGTTTTTGGAACTAGATGTTGTCATAAAAGTGACTCTCACCAGATGGTGGGATACACACAAAGAAGGAATGGAAGACTGGTCATAGTGCATAATACTAATGCAAGTAAGGTTTGGTACCGAGGGAGAAAATATTGTGCAGAAGTATACAAGAGAGAGTGATCCCACATGTCATGTTGAGCAGTGTAGGACTTTATGGAGTTCAATTGGAAATATAATGGATGCACAAATTTATACATACACTAGATACAATTATGAAAAACTAGTATCTAGAATTGAAAATGCACAGAGAAACAACGATATGGGAAGATTTGGCTCAGAGGTTCAAAGTCACATTTACATTTGAAAATCAATCTCCATCAATAGATGTAGCGCTACAGGGTATTCGAGCTAAGATATTATCAGAAAAAGGGTCGATGGAGGGGGTACCAATGTGTAGTGCGCATAGAGCTACTATGACTATATAGGAGTTATTGGAGTGTTACAATGTGGCTAAGGAAGAACATGATGAAGAAGATCCCATAAATGTACAAGTACCTGAGACAAAAGGAGAAATGGCAGTAGAAGGACCAGAGCTTGAATCCACCGCATACACCCAGCTGATAAATACGCTGAAGGTAAACATTGGGACAACAAAGAATCAAAAGTTTTCACATATAGGGGATTACTAGAGTGATGAGACCGTAGAAAATATTGAAGACTTGTTGCGCAAATATTAGGACTTATTCCGAACTACATTTTTTGAGATGAAGGGGAAATCCAGGGACTTAGGCGAGATGAAGATTCCCTTGAAACCAGGTGCTAAGCCAGTGTGACATAGGCCTTACAAGTTAAATCTAAAGTATAAGGAAAAAGTGAAAGTCAAAATAGACATGATGTTGGACACATGAATCGTTGAACCAGTAGAAGAATCATAGTGGATTAGTCAAATGGTAGTACATGACAAGAAGAAAAGAGGAGTCAAGATTTGTATGGATCCGAGGAATCTAAATGACACATGTTCACATGACCCATTCCCAACACCATTTACAGATGAGGTACTAGAGAACGTAGGAGGGAAATAAACTTATTCTTTCACAGATGGATTCTCGAGGTACCATCAGATAAATATTGCGCAGTAAGACTGATGCAAGACTACTTTTGTGATAGAGTGGGGGAGTTATCAGTATACAATAATTCCCTTTGGACTAAAGAATTCCCTTGCGATGTTCTCTAGAGTAGTGGTTGCAACGTTCAAGGTATTTATTCATAAGTTGCTTGAAGTGTACTTGGATGATGTCTACTGAAGGATCACATAGAAGTACTCAAACTAATGATGGATAGGTGCATATAGTGTCAGATTTTGCTGAACCTGAAGAAGTGTATTTTTTGTGCACCGTTTGGAATTTTTTAAGGGCATGTAGTTTTCAAGCAAGGATTACTAGTAGATCTAAACAATATTGCAGTGATTCTGGATTTAGAGCCACCTACATCAGTCATACAACTGAGGGAAAATTTGGGTCATACATGCTATTACATAAAATTTATTAAGGGATATGCACACATCACAACACCGATTGATATGAAAATAGAAGGCTGACTTGTTATGCTATGCAAGCACCCGCTACTTCATTAAGATAAACTTTACAGGACCTTGCTTCATGTGTTAAAATATGCAAAATAAACTTATGTGTTAAGTTCATGTATCTTCTTGTAAATGATTATGTGTGAGGAATTGTTCCTTTAGATGGTTAAATATGTACTTTAAATAAATACACAACAACACAACTTGTAGCAAATAAACCATCAAACTCACAACAAGAACAACATGATAAAGGAGTTCACCCCCCTCCGGGCTACATCTCCTTGAGCCTCCATCAATGGACTTGGCTCTCTGAGATTAATTAGTCAAAAGTTCTTTTACAAGATGCTGCTCAAATCCAATGGAAAAACAGACTGTACCATTGAGATCAGAACACATAAAAACCCCAAAAATGACTAATAGAACTCTGAAAACGGATCATGGCTCATCCGGGCATGACCTCTTCTACATGTGGCCATAGGCTTTCCTGAGCTTCTCTTTGGAAAAAACACCTGCAAAAGTCCTCAACAACCTCTGAAACCTATCCCAATGTGTTTAGAGCATAACAATTAGCCAAAAATGATTATTCAATCACAGAAAACAAACATAGGCTCACCAAAACACATCCTCAATCAATGAGGGCTTCAAACTCCCTAGAGCTTGCTGAAACTTCAATGGTGAAAAAATTGTAGAAGAAGTCTTCAAATGGTCTTGATAACAGTTCCAATGGATCCAGGATGTCCAAAAACCCCTAGCTGGGCTTTTACGGCACCTCAATCGGCCAAAAGATGAAGAAGTTAGGCCTCCTCCATTTTCCTCCTTCAAGCTTTCTAAAACTGGTTCGCCAAAACGCACCTTTGTGTGCATGAACCAAGAACACGCTCCAAAACGCGTGTTTAAACCCAACCCCACGCATAACCGAAAATCGATCCAAACTGTAGGACGGTTAGGGTGCCTCTAGCCCCTAACCGCCAAGCTCTTGGGCACATGGGTCTTATGCGACCACACGCTATAGATAAAGGGGCTCCATTTACATGGCAAATAAAACGAAGACAAGTGGCGGGCACCGTTCCAACCAAACCAAATGGCCAGTAGTCATAACTGTTGGAACCGTGCACATATAACAAAGGTCACGTGTGAAACGCAATAGAACCGGGGGCTACATTTGAAATACACTCCCGCGCAATATATATATGGTTATGGTTAACACAATAAAACCTTGGGTTAAACCACAACACAAATCCCATGCTCCGTTCATATGCGTATTGGTCACATGGTTTAACACGATAAAACCTTGGGTCGGGGCTAAGCCCCAGCCCAACCCCCCACCATATACCATATAACACAAAGTTAAATAAAATGTGGCCCGCATATATAACAAGAATCAATGCGTGGCCCAATGGCACGACGGACTTTACCAAAGCTTTCAACGGTGGGGGAGGTCTGGGGGTCAAACCCCATGGACTCCCATAAAATTTTAATAAACGACCAACCAACCAATATCGGGGTGTCACGTGGCAGCCCATGATTGGGCCACGTGGCACCTTACCATTTGCCCAAATGATGCCATGTGTCGCAATAACATTCGTCCAATTGTCATCTAATCATAAACTGCCACATCAGCAGGTGCCATGTCACCGTACGGTCACCACGTCAGCATGTACGAACTCTGCCACGTCAGCCTGTATGGACTAGTACAGTCAGCATCATTTTTAACTGTTTGACTTGACGAACAGATCGCTATATCTCTCGCTCTCGACGTCCATTTGAGACCAAACGAGTTGCATTGGGTTTGTGATGACGAGGCCTACGCTCACGTTCGTTTTGAGGAAATTCCGAGAATGTTTATTTTTGAGCTAAAATTTGACTCCTGGTCCAGATTTTGATCACCGATGGAAAAGTTACCGAAGAAGGAATCAAAGTTCCAATAGAAGGAGGACTGTCGGAAGGGTCTAGACACATTAAAGAAAAAACTAGTAACCACATTGATTTTGATCTTTCCAGATTGGAACAAGGAGTTCCATGTTCACGTAGATGCATCGTCCATATAATTAGGCATAGTACTATCTCAACCTGGGGAGGAAGACACATATCATCCAATTACGTTTTCCAGTAGGAAGTTGTCCATAACAGAGAATAATTACATTACTACATAACAAGAAGGATTGGAAATGGTATATGCACTACAAAATTCCATACATTACTTATTGGGGTCTCACTTTAAGATGTACACAAACCATTATGCATTAAAATACTTAGCGAACAAGCCAGTGTTGGGGGGGAGAATATGCAGATGGATACTATTGTTACAGGAATACAATTTTGAGGTTGTGGTGAAACTAGGGAAGTTGAATGCAGGACCAGATCATCTATCACATATACTATTAGGAGAAGATGCAAGAATTTTAGATGATAGCTTCCCATATGCACAACTATTTGTAGTAAAAATGGTGGACAATTACTTCTCGGACATCATGAAATTTATAAGTATAGGAATGGCTCCATCGAACATGACAGTTGCACAGAAAAAAAATTTGATAGTGAAATCAACAGATTATCAGTTGATTACAAGGAATTTATATAAGTTGGGTGTAGATGGAATATTGAGACAATATGTGTTGGAACACGAAAGAACAATGATACTCGAAGAAGCACATGACATGATTGCAGGAGAACATTCTGTAGGGAGAGAAACTACACAAAATATTTTGTGTGTAGGGATTTGGTGGCCCACACTTCACAAATATGCTAAGGAATACTGTCATTCATGCGATGTATGTCGAAGAGTGGAAAATCAATCTGGGAGGGATGAAATACCTTTGAATGCACAAGCTACATTACAAGCATTTGGTAAATGGGGCATAAAATTTGTAGGGCCAATCAACCCATAAGAAAGAAGATCCGAGGAAAGGTACATAATCACTACGACAGAGTCTTTGACAAGATGGGCATAAGTAGCACTAGTCACAGACTGCACCGTGGAGACTATTGCATGATTTTTGTTTGAGAATATAGTTACACAATTTGTATGCTCGTGCATATTACTTAGTGATCAAGGAACACACTTTCTGAATAAGACAATTGCAACATTGACCGAGGATTTTGAAATTCATCGTCAAAAGAGTATCTTGTATCATCCTTGGGCCAATGGAATAGTGGATGCTTTCAATAAAATCCTGAAGAATACTTTAACCAATATCTCCAATGTAGGTAGAGATGATTGGGACTTAATAGTTCTTGCAGTGTTATGGGCCTACAGGACAACATGCAAAAAGTTGACAGGAAATACACCTTTTAGGTTGGTCTATGGGAAATAAGCAGCAATGCTAATGGAGTTTATTCTACCTATCCTGTGCATTGCAACAAATACTGATCTTTCAGACTCTGGCGCAGTAGAGGAGAGAATATCACAGTTAGTACAACTTGAGGAATATTGGTTTGTCGCATGTTTCCATCAATAAGTTCAGAAGACAAGAGAGAATTCATGGCATGATAGACACATTAAACATAAAAAGTTTCAAGTGGGAGATCTGGTATTACTATATGACAACAAGTTCATGCAACATCCAGGAAAGTTTAGAATGCACTGGATAGGACCATATGTGATTCATCATGTAACAAAGACAGGCATTGCGTAGTTGGAAACCCTGAATGGAGAAGTCCTTGGATGAATGGTGAATGGAAGTTGATGGAAACTCTATAGAGACAACCGACAGTCTACGCAGTAATCGAGGTTGTGCCCAAACACGTGTATCATAATAACTGTACTATAGTAGGAAGATAAAACAAAAAAAAACATATAAAAAGTAGAAAAGGGAAGAAAAACAAATAAAAAATATATATAGAAAAAGAAAAAGAGTGTCGAGTACAAGGACATAAGACCTTGTGTTGAAGGAATGGTTATCACACATCAACATATAATTGCACCAATTCATAAAATAATGCACCGAAGAAAAAGATCGTGACATAAGCAGATGTAAAAATAGAACAATTGCGCAGTTTGACACTAACAAGACCGTTGGAAGCATTAAAGCATGAAAACGACGATGATAATATGGCAATGATAGGTCATAAATACACCATATAATCTTAAATGATAAAAGCCACCAAAAATCACGACATATTGGAAATACAAGGGAAAAATGATCACATGATAGATTTGGTAGTAAAGATGCATTTATTTAACCATTGATCAACCCCTTTGGCGGATTGGACAAGTTAGTTAAGGCGTGCTGAGACATGCACAATTGGAAAGGAGGAAAAAAAAACTCGAGACATGTACTAAGAGTTGTATGCAAGAGAGAGAAAACCAATGCAAACCTGAGTGAGTCATAGATGAACTAAAACTACCATAGAACAACCACAAAGCAAGTAATAGAACCTGTCACATGAAACAATGGCCCCGTCGAAAGTTGGAGTGCCATCAACAGTGAAACGAAGGTAATTGAAATGACCAAAAGATGCACCAAAGGTTGAAGAAGTACCTGGAGCTTCGGCTTTGGCTTTGCAGGAAATCTTCCACATAGATTATGTCCCACCAAGGAAGGACAATGTGCCTCAGGTCAAAGTACCAATAGATAGGAAATACCCAATGAAAACATCACCAGTCCCACCTGGTGTAAGTATTGAAGGAGACATTCTCGACAAGGTTTCCTCCCTAAAGTTTGTGGATCATGATATCAAATATGAACATAAGTTTCCCAAGATGGACAGGGAAAAGTACTTRTGTGTTAAGAGTGTACCGAGCATAGGAGTGATATTGTTGGAAACACAGATGTGGAAAATGAGACTTGAGAAGTCAGGAATACTGAACCTATTATAGGTTCCACACTTCGGACACAGTCTGGAAATAAATGCTTGTGTGAAATTACTGCTCAACTACATCCATGGGGAGACACTGTGGTTTGACCCCCCAGTGTCAATTGATACTGCATTTATTCCGCAAAACACAAGGCTCCCAAAAGCATGAGAGGATCTAACTATTTTTTTCAACAAGGTAGGGGAGAGAGCCCTATTTGAATCAATGAAGGAGAAAACATCAATGACATCGTTGTTAGGTTTGCAATGCAGGTGTTGGCATGCAAATTTCTATGCAAGTGTCGTAAGGATGAAGTACCAGTGATCGTAGTTGCAAAGAAGTGCTCAGAAGGGGTCCAAGTGAACTGGGCCACCTTCCTGGTGAATCAATTTTTGACAGATTGTATTGAGGCCTAGGAGAAGGGTACACGATTTCGTTATGCATGGATTTTTATTTTTATTACACTGGTAGGGTGGTAGGAACTAGGCTACTATCAATGCATGGAGACCTCTGATAGAGGTAATATGGCCAGGCAGTATGCCAACATATGGAATACAACAAAAAAAAGGAGGAAACATGACAATAATGTCACATTATTTGTATACTTTGATAATATCAAGTATCTAATCGAACATATGCTGCACATCTCAACCGAGACAATGGAAACCTACAAAGATATTCCAYGATTCAAAGCAGGCATGCACCACATGTATGTGCAAGAAAAGAAGGACCCTGCACGTTAGTGGCTACCAACCAACTATAGGTTGACAATAGAATGTGTATGCTTGATTTTGAATGATTGGGAAGATGGGTGGAAAACCCTAGTAGAGAAAATGGGACACTTGGAAGATGAAGAAGAACATGATAAGAGTGATGGAGAACTGAATGAGGGGTAGGGGAATGACCATAATAATGGTGTAGGAGATATGCTTGGGACATCAACAATAGAGGCAGAACAGAAAGTCCCCACGGTAGGAGTCAAACACAAATATAAGGGGAAGGGACCAATAGGAGGTGCGCGCAAGAAGAATAAAGCACACAAGGAACCCCTAGTCTACACTTTGACCAATGACGACATGTACCGCATCGGCTATCAAATATGGGATGTCGTGGAGGAAGTGATTGAGGAAACAATGAGGAAGCAAGAAGAGCAACACCAAAAGGTGCGGGAGTAGTTGGAAACACTACAACAACTCTTGGAAGAAACTAGCATAAAAAAAGAGCATTGGACAGAGGGAGGAACGCCCATAATTCTGGTGGAGGAAGCAGAGACTTCTCATCCAGTCTTAACCAAGCTAGAAATTGGGCACATAATGCTTCAAATTGAGATAGATGCAATTAAGTTCCCAATGACAAAATTACAAGAACAGGTGAAGGCGATCAATTATCTAAACATTGTGGTGTCGCGACTGTCGACACATATATGAAAAAGATTGCAGATGGGAATGTTGCATGAGATTAGGATCCGAGGAGAGGAAGCACACCAGAAAGTGACCAAAGTATAGGAGGAAAGGGCCCAATTACAACAATAGTATGAAACTATTCTACAACAAAAGAGCGTAGTGGAAGGAAAAGTGGAAGGAATAAGGAAGGAAAAGAATGAGGTTGAGGAAAGGGATAGGAAAGCGTTAAAGGAAAAGGACAAAGACGAGAGCATGGTGTAGAAGACACAAGCAACCATCCAAAATTTGTACAAGGAAGTTACAAAAGTCTCAATAGTAGTCAAGGATACTATGGAAGAACATTTATTGAATATTGGAGAAGTCATCAAGGGATTCCGAGTGATTATTGAGGACCTACAGTTGCAAAGTATGCCAGACATGCCACCAAAAGTAAGAGAAGGAAGAGGAGAATGATGATGACAATTGTTGCCAACACAAAGAAGGTGGAAGAAGAGTGCACAAAAATTTGCGAGGATAGCGCGTAAATATGGACAGACTTGGTGGAAGTTTCAGAGATGAAGGTTATAGATAACAAATTAAGAGAAGCACAGGAAAAGGCCTAGCAAGATTCAGAGAGAATCAACACTCTTCCACCAGCTGAACGTATGACATCCATTTTGGCACAGAGGCAATCATACGTGGAAGTGGAGAAAATGAGGGATCAATAGAATATCCTTCAACAATGCTTAATACTGATGCAGGAAGAAGTAGTGAGGGTGATAGGTAAACTGGCCACTGCACAAGGAAAGGTGAAATAAGTAGCCCATGAAGCAGAAGAAAAACTTACAACCTTGACTGCATAGGGGGCTGAAGAGATCATAGAAACAAAGACAATGATACTAAAGGAAGTGGAGGTAGCTAAGGGAGCCTCCCAAAGGTTCATTGAAGCATGGAGGAGCAAGAAACATGCCTAAGTGGCTTGAGAGGAGCCATAGGTGAGTGTTGGGGGCCTGTTGGATAGGCATTTTAGAAACAATATACATAAAAATACTAAGTGTAGAAGAAGTGTGCAAAAGAAGAAGGAAGACTAGGGAGTGCGCAGTTGAGGCGCATTAAGGAGCAAAACGCACAGAAAGAGAATAAAGCAGAGAATAAAGAAGAGAATAAAGTAGGATAAGAAAGCAAGAGAAAAGGGAGGATGACACCTAGACATGATAAAGATAAAAGGATGTGCAAAATCAGAAAGAACAACAGTCAGAGTGAAAAATCAACATGCAAACAAAAAAGTAAGTGAAAGCAGCTTGAACAACATGTTAACTTGAGTTATCATGTATTGTAATAGGATTTTGGGATGAACAAAGTAGGGTTTTAAGCCCTAGAATGTATGTATAAATATGTAATAGGTTGGGGGAATAGGGGTTCCTCTGGGTGGTTATTCTCGAATAATATTATGGAGTCTATAGATGTTAAGAGATCCTATAAGTAAGAAGGGTGATAGGATAGGCAGTGAAGGGAGATAATCGATGTCTAAATGGTAATAGATGATGTGCAAAGAGAGAGGGAGAGGCTTGCATTGCATATCAACTAGGTTAGAAAAGAGGAAGATAACCACGATATATCTTTGTAAGCGCAGTGCACAATCCTGAAGCAATTACCAAACACATAATAAAGAAGCCAGTCGTTGTGGACGTAGCCCAGAGGTGGGTGAACCATGTTAAATCCTATGTTAATTGTCTTTTGTGTGACTGTTCATGGATTCTATTTGGATGTTTATTAGATTAGAATTGTCTTATGTATAATCATTGCACAATTGCAACAACTGTTATAATAATGGGTTATGCTGTAATCTAGAATATAATGGTAATATGAATCTGAACACTCTATGTAGTTCACGAAGGATAAATATAGATTTATGCAGGCAAAACTAATAAGTAAGAATGAATATAATGGTCACGTCCTATTCCCTCACTACTGCAAAAACCTGGTTCTTGCAATCCCAATAGATACCTTGGGTGAGACTTCATCTACACATGCAAGTGATGCCGAAAGGGATGGTGTCTGAAGGGTTTTGTTGAAAGGATAAGAAGAAGGAGAAATCAAATCAGAGGAGGAATGGATTTAAACCTCCTTTCAACATAAATATTCCTAATACAAATCAACAAGAGTAGTCTGCTAAGAATGAACCTAAGAAGGAAGAATCCTTGGGAAAAAGAGGAAGGACACCAATCCAATGTTGGGGATGCAAAGAAAATCACATGTAAAAGGATTTTCCTCACAGATAAGACAAAATGAAGACCATGCACAACATCCAAGAGGCTACAACGGTAGAAGACATGGGAATAATATATGCAGCCTTAGATGATCGACACGTAGAGTACCAATCCAATATGACCGAGGTGGAAGGTAAGATCATTAATCATCTTGTTGCTATTTTATTTGATTCAGGAGCAAGCCATTGTTACACTGATCCTAAAATAATAGATATATTACATTTTGAGAAAAATAAGATTGATAAATCAAGTTTGGTTTAGCTAGCCACTAGAACCAAAAGAAGGATCAATGAGGCTATTAGAAGTTGTCCAATAAATATGAATGGAGTGAATACTAAAGATCATATGAATATCATACCATTATGATATTATGATATTGTAATTAGAATGGATTGGTTGGACAAGCACCATGTTGTCCTGGATTGTCATAACAAGACTTTTACATGTCTTGATGAAGAAGGAAAACATAGCACTATGAAAGGAATTCCAAGACCCATTTCTATAAAGAAGATTTAAGCCTTACAACTGAAGAGGTGTTTCAAGAAAGGATGTCAATTGTATGCAGCTCATGTGGAGGAGCTAGAAAAGAAAAAAGGGCCAAGACTTGAATATTTTTCTGTATTGCAAGAGTTTGAAGATGTATTCCAAGAAATACTAGGATTACCACCAAACAAGAAAATAGATTTCTCTAATGATTTAGTACCAGGATATGCCCCAGTATCAAAAAATCCTTACATAATGAGTACACCATAATCAAAATAATTACAAATGCAACTGGAAGAATTGTTGAAGAGAGGGTACATACGTCCAAGTGTTTTACCTTAGGGATCACTGATACTCTTTGTCAAAAAGAATGATGGAACATTGAGGTTGTTCATTGACTTTAGACAACTAAATAAAGCCACTATGAAGCACAAATACCCTCTACCCATAATTGATGACCTCTTTGAGCAGCTAAGAGGGAAAAGTATATTTTCAAATATAGACTTGAGATCTGGATACCACTAGGTAAGAATCAAGTAAGAAGACATAAGTAAGAAAACCTTTAGAACCAGGTATGGACATTATGAATTTGTAGTGGTGCCTTTTGGACTGACCAATGCACCAACTGTCTTTATGTGCTTAATGAATGGCATATTCAGAAATTATCTGGATAAGTTTTTCATTGTGTTCTTGGATGACATACTTATTTATTCTAAGTCTAAGGAAGAGCATGAACATCACTTGAGGTTAGCGTTGCAAGTACTAAGGGAAAATCGATTGTATTCCAAACTTAGTAAGTGTTATTTTTACCAAGAACAGATCCATCATTTGGGACAAATTGTTTCAGAGGAAGGTGTAATAGTGGATCCAGAGAATATTGAAGCCATTAGGGGATGTCCAACACCCATGAATGTTTCAGAAATAAGATATTTTATGGGATTAGTCGGCTACTACAAGAGATTTATAGAAGGGTTCTCTAAGATTGTTTATCCTATCACTTCTTTGAAAAAAAAAAGAATTAAGTTTGAATGGACAACATAGTGTGAAGATAATTTTGATTTGTTGAAAGAATTACTTACTAGTGCACCCATTTTAAATATTGTTGACCCAAATGATAATTATGTAGTATGTACAGATGGATGCAAGGAAGGATTTGGTGGAGTCCTCATTCAAAATGGGCATGTCATTAGTTATGAGTCCATAAAACTTAAAGAAAATAAGATAAATTATTCCACACATGATTTGGAGCTTGCTTCCATAATTCATGCATTGAATATGTGGAGGCATTATTTAATGGGGAAAAAATTTGAATTAAGAACAAACCAAAATGGTCTGGAATATTTTTTTGAGCAACCAACTTTAAATGTATGGCATACAAGATGACTTGAATTTTTAAGTGAATATGATTTTGACATCAAGAATATAAAAAGAAAAGAAAATAAAGTTGTTGATGCACTCAGTAGGAGGATACATCTCATGCATGCTACAACCATTAGTATGCATTAGTCATATTTAAAGAGCACAATTTTAGATGTTGTTGTTACAGATCAACATTACCTACAGGCAAAAGAAAGTTTACAACAATAAAATGTACAACAAAAAATTAAAAGGTGTCAGAATAAAGAGGATGGATTTCTTATGTATAAAAATAGAATATATGTTCCTAGTTTTGGAGAACTTAGGAATTTAGTGTTAAAATAAATGCATAATGTTTTGTATGTCGAACATCCCAGTTACCAGAAAATAATTGAAACAATAAGAAGCCAATTATTTTGGCTATGAATGAAGAAAGATGTTGCTGATTACATTGTCAGATGTATGGAATATTAGAGAGTGAAAACTGATCATAGAAACCGAGCGGGTTTCCAATTCCAAAGAAGAAATGGGAAGTGGTAACCATTGATTTTATCACTAAGTTTCCCGAGACAACAAGGAAACATGATTCAATAATGGTAGTGGTTGACAAATTGACCAAGGATGCTCATTTTGTTCCTGTGAGAATGAATCAGATGGGAGGACATAGAGAGTCAACCAAGTGATTGAGGACATGCTAAGAATGTATGTGATGGATAAGCCATCTAAGTGGGAAAATTATTTGAATTTGGTTGAGTTTTCCTATAATAATGTGTATCAAGCTTCATTGAAGATTATCCCATTTGAATCTTTGTATGGTAGAAAGTGAAATACTCTAGTGAGTTGGGACAACCCAACATACATGGTAATACTTGGGCCAAAATTTCTCAAGGATATGGAATACCAAATGGTTAAAAGTAAGCAGAATTTGAAGGCAACACATGATAGACAAAAGAGTTATGCAGATAAGAATAATACAACTAACGAAATTAAAGTGGGAGAGCATGTGCTTTTGAAAGTGAAGTCCAAGAAGATATCATTGAATTTGGGCAGTTGTACAAAGCTAGCAACCAGATTCTATGGTCCATTTGAGATATTGGACATAATAGGTCTAGTTGCATACATGCTTGCATTTCCCGCTTCCATAAATTTGCATAATGTATTTCATGCCTCTTTGCTAAAAAACTATGTACATGATCCTAACCATGTTATTGATAGGAATTTGATTCAAGTAGAGCTAGAAGAAGACTTTCAGGTCTAGTTGATTCACATATTGGATAGAAAATTCAAGGTGCTCCAAAATCGAGTCATAGAGTTGGTAAAATTTCAGTGGACCTACTGCAGTCATGAAGATGTTACTTGGGAGTATGAAGATGTCATGTGGGTAGAGTATCCACAAATTTTTGAATAATTTTGAAATGTTGATTTTGGTTTTGTATATGTACTAAGGACAATGCCAAAATAAGGGGGAGGGGAATGTAATACCCCGGTTTTGAGTCCCTGGATTCCATAATGTATTTGGTTTATTTTATGAAAGTATGGAGCACCCAAAAAATTTAAAGAGGCCAGAGTGCCCAGGAAATGTAATGATTTGATAATTATTAATAAAGTACATCATTGGTTGCAAGACAGACAAGGACAAGAGTTATAGGGGTATATGATACTACGAGAGTTGGGGTCTTAAGGGGATAAGTCTTTTTATTATATTTTATTTACCCATAATTATTTTAGTTGAGAGACGTAGTTACATGAGCTTCTTGGGCGAGGCCATGTGGTTCTTGATTTCCAAGTAAATATATAAACCCATCTTTGGGATGTTTGGGGGTTCACACTCTTTATTATGTTCACTCTCTTCATTCACTCTTTCTCCCATTCATTATTCCTTATTCATATGTGATCTTAACTTGGGAAAGAAAGATGAATTGTTGGGGAAATGAGCCATTGTTTTTTGGTTGTAGTAACAACTAGTGTATTCCAACCATGAATTGATGCTTGAATGCACTAAATTTATTCACAATTGTGA
The DNA here is from genome assembly GCA_032191745.1 of Picea mariana. Lineage (NCBI taxonomy): Eukaryota > Viridiplantae > Streptophyta > Pinopsida > Pinales > Pinaceae > Picea > Picea mariana. The sequence goes on along the minus strand of JASDQU010011444.1, from coordinate 81,479 downwards.
ATCCTGAGAGTCCCAACATGGAGATTCTTGACCAGATGCATAGAAGCCCTAGAAATAAGTGGATATCCCGAGGGATTGTGTGGTAGTGAAGGGGGTTAATTTTCTTTGGATAATGTAGGCTGGAGAGAAGAGAACTAGTGTAATTTGGATTGACGTGTGTTGAGAAACATGTGAGAGTTTGAGTGTTGAATAGTTTAGGAAGATAAGTGTCATTCGGGAACCAATCCTTGTGGATTCATAGCCCTGGTGTTGTGAATGCAACAACCCCCCGTTTACCTTTTCTTATAAAAGTGAAAAGAAATCCCCCCCCTACTAAAATTTCAAACCTATTTCCTAATCCTCTACTGCTTGAGCCTAATGCTATCTCTTTGCTTACATTGAGGGAGTTGTGGATTTTGTCTTATTTGATGGTTATCTTGGACTGGTGTTGTTTATTCCTTTTGATATGATGTTTTCGAATGTCTTCATGTTTCTTCTTGACCTATGATGTTTTTGTTAACATTTATATGATGGAATTGATGTGTCATTTTTTGACATTTTGCTGATTTTGAAGTGCCGGGTAATCTGATGTGTTTGTATGGTTTATTCTATTGCATTTCMTGATTGACTAATTCAAACTATGCATATTCATGTTGGCATGATTGAGCTTCATGTTTTCATCTTTTATACTATCACATGTAGATCTTAATCTTTTGTTTTTAACTCTAAGTCTAAATCGCCTAATTGTTGATCCTTCTTTTGAGTTGAGACTTGGAAAATGTAGTTTCAGGACATTCATCTATATCCACCATGTTATCTCTGAAATAAACCTAAATCTTTCTTCTAAATTAACTTAAATACATGGAATATACTATTTATGTATTGGAAAATCTTCTTTTGATCGCATGGATGATATTATTCTTGTTGTTTTCTAGGAGCAGCTGTGGAGGGTCTCTTCATTTGTGTGACTGCTCTAGCCTTGAGAGGCCCATGGGGGAATCTATTGATCCTTATACACAACCTTGACCTTGATTCTTTCCAACCTTCTCCTTGTTAGGAAATGGATTACCTTGGTTTGCAGTTGTCTCGAGGTCCAAAGTTCCCAAGGCTGCGAGACCCACCTTTCATGTGAGCATGTCCTTGAATCTCTTCATATTGGTCTATGCTAGGTCCTTTCTTGGTATTACCTCTTGCCATAAGCCCATTACTACTCCTCACTATGATTCCTTGTCAAGTTGTCGCCTGTTATAGCCCTAAAATTCCCTACTCATGCATACATGGCCTTGGCCCTCTTACTTGAATATTTTTTCCAAAGCACTGTTGAGAAGCTCTTCTTAAAAAACCATTTTTTGGAAGATGTACACACCCTGCACCATTACATCTTGTTTACATACGCTTGTTGCACCATTATAGCTCATGTACATCTGCCTTTTTCACCATTACAGACTACGTACATACGCTTGTTGCACCATTATAGCTCATGTACATATGTCTGTTGCACCATTACAGCTCGCGTATGCTTGCAAAAGTTGCAAAAAATAAAAAGTTGCAAGGAATTAGTTGAAATTCACAGGCTATTGGAAGTTTCAAAACTAATCCACCGGCTATAGCCCATGACCCAACCGAATAACCATCCTTTTGTCATATAAAAGGAGGTGTTGGGGTCTTATTTCACATCTAAGAATAAGAACAGTGAAACTCTGTCCAATTTCACTTCCCCTCCTTGCCCAAGATATTGTTTCCTTTTGTGAGATATTGCCTCAACATTCCCTCATCAACCCCTTCTTCCTCCATTCTTTCCATTCCCTTCCATAGAGGTGATCAGAAGGTTGAGAGAAGAAGTTCATTGAAGGTGCACTTGGAGCATGGTAAAGAGGAGCTCGGACTAGGTTCGCAGAATGTTGGCCGACACAGATTGTAAGGTATAATCTTTGTATGATGAATAAAAGAATCACATTTTCCTGTCCCAAATGATGGTGTTTTGGGTATTTTTATTGATTTAAACTTGAAATTTAATATCTAACCCTAACTTATGGATATAATAGCATGCTTGTAGTTATTTGTTTGCCTATCTTTGGATGCAGGTCAACCTTGGTAGGAGACGTGTAGTCAGTGGAACTTCCAAGCTCGAGGAGATCATCACCAGACGTGGGATCAAAGGTATAGTTACCCTATCTCTTCTCCATTTGATTTATTTACATTAGTTTTGGTATGTTTGGGGTAGTATAGAGAATTGATTGCATATGTACACGAGCTATAAGCCATCTAAGTGGGGAAATTATTTGAATTTGGTTGAGTTTTCCTATAATAATGTGTATCAAGCTTCATTGAAGATTATCCCATTTGAATCTTTGTATGGTAGATAGTGAAATACTCTAGTGAGTTGGGACAACCCAACATACATGGTAATACTTGGGCCATAATTTCTCAAGGATATGGAATGCCAAATGGTTAAAAGTAAGCAGAATTTGAAGGCAACACGGGATAGACAGAAGAGTTATGCAAATAAGAACAATACAACTAGAGAAATTAAAGTGGGAGAGCATGTGCTTTTGAAAGTGAAGCCCAAGAAGATATCATTGAATTTGGGCAGTTGTACAAAGCTAGCAACCAGATTCTATGGTCCATTTGAGATATTGGACATAATAGGGCTAGTTGCATACATGCTTGCATTTCCTGCTTCCATAAATTTGCATAATGTATTTCATGTCTCTTTGCTAAAAAACTATGTACATGATCCTAACCATGTTATTGATAGGAATTTGATTCAGGTAGATCTAGAAGAAGACTTTCAGGTCTAGTTGATTCACATATTGGATAGAAAAGTCAAGGTGCTCCAAAATCGAGTCATAGAGTTGGTAAAATTCTAGTGGACCTACTGCAGTCATGAAGATGCTACTTGTGAGTATGAAGATGTCATGTGGGTAGAGTATCGACAAAATTTTGAATAATTTTGAAATCTTGATTTCGGTTTTGTATATGTACTAAGGACAATGCCAAAATAAGGGGGAGGGGAATGTAATACCCTAGTTTTGAGTCCCCGGATTCAATAATGTATTTGGTTTATTTTATGAAAGTATTGAGAACCCAAAAAATTCAAAGAGGCCAGAGTGCCTAGGAAATGTAATGCTTTGATAATTATTAATAATAAAGTACATCGTTGGCTGCAAGACAGACACGGACAAGAGTTATAGGGGTATATGATACTACGAGTGTTGGGGGCTTAAGGGGATAAGTTTTTTTATTATATTTTATTTACCCATAATTATTTTAGTTGAGAGTTGTAGTTACATGAGCTTCTTGGGCGAGGCCATGTGGTTCTTGATTTCCAAGTAAATATATAAACCCATCTTTGGGATGTTTGGGGGTTCACACTCTTTATTATGTTCACTCTCTCTATTCACTCTTTCTCATATTCATTATTCCTTATTCATATGTGATCTTAACTTGGGAAAGAAAAATGAATTGTTAGGGAAATGAGCCATTGTTTGTTGGTTGTAGTAATAGCTAGTGTATTCCAACCATGAATTGATGCTTGAAGGCATTAAATTTATTCACAATTGTGAATCCTGAGAGTCCCAGCATGGATATTCTTGACCAAATGCACAGGAGACCTGGAAAGAAGTGGATATCCTGAGGGATTGTGTGGTAGTGAAGGGGGTTAATTTTCTTTGGATAATGTAGGCTGGAGAGAAGAGAGCTAGTGTAATTTGGATTGACGTGTGTTGAGAAACCTGTGAGAGTTTGAGTGCTGAATAGTTTAGGAAGATGAGTGTCATTTGGGAACCCATACTTGTGGATTCATAGCCCTGGTGTTGTGAATGAAACAACCCCCCGTTTACCTTTTCTTGTAAAAGTGAAAATAAAGGCCCCCTTACTAAAATTTCAAACCTATTTTCTAATCCTTTACTGCTTGAGCCTAATGCTATCTCTTTGCATACATTGAGGGAGTTGTGGATTTTGTCTTATTTGACGGTTATCTTGGATTGGTGTTGTTTATTCCTTTTGATATGATGTTTTCAAATGTCTTCATGTTTCTTCTTGACCTATGATGTTTTTGTTAACATTTGTATGATGGAATTGATGTGTCATTTTTTGACATTTTGCTGATTTTGAAGTGCCTGGCAATCTGATGTGTCTGTATGGTTTGTTCTATTGCATTTCCTGATTGACTAATTCAAACTATGCATATTCCTGTTGGCATGATTGAGCTTCATGTTTTCATCTTTTATACTATCACATGTAGATCTTAATCTTCTGTTTTTAACTCTAAGTCTAAATCGCCTAATTGTTGATCCTTCTTTTGAGTTGAGACTTGGAAAATGTAGTTTCAGGACATTCATCTATATCCACCATGTTATCGCTGAAATAAACCTAACTCTTTCTTCTAAATTAACTTAAATACATGGAATATACTATTTATGTATTGGAAAATCTTCTTTCTATCGCATGGATGATATTATTCTTGTTGTTTTCTAGGAGCAGCTGTGGAGGGTCTCTTCATTTGTGTGATGGCTCCAGCCTTGTGAGGCCCGTGGGGGAATCTATCGATCCTTATACACAACCTTGACCTTGATTCTTTCCAACCTTCTCCTTATCAGGAAATGGATTACCTTGGTTTGTAGTTGTCTCAAGGTCCAAAGTCCCCACGACTGCCAGACCCACCTTTCCTGTGAGCATGTTCTTGAACCTCTTCATATTGGTTTATGATAGGTCCTTTCTTGGTATTACCTCTCGCCATAAGCCCATTACTACTCSTCACTATGATTCCTTGTCAAGTTGTCACCTGTTATATCCATAAAATTCCCTACTCATGCATACATGGCCTTGGCCCTCTTACTTGCATATTTTTTCCAAAGCACTGCTGAGAAGCTCTTCTTAAAAAACCATATTTTGGAAGATGTAYGCACCTTGCACCATTACATCCTGTGTACATACACTTGTTGCACCATTATATATCGTGTACATATGCCTTTTTCACCATTAMAACCCACGTACATACGCTTGTTGCACCATTATAGCTCGCGTACATATGCCTGTTGTACCATTACAACCCACGTATGCTTGCAAAAGTTGCAAGGAATTAGTTGAAATTCACATGCTATTGGAAGTTTACCAACTAATCCACCTACTATAGCCCATGACCCAACCGAATAACCATTCTTTTTTCATATAAAAGGAGGTGTTGGGGTCTCATTTCACATCTAAGAATAAGAACAGTGAAACTCTGTTCAATTTCACTTCCCCTCCTTGCCCAAGATATTGCTGCCTTTTGTGAGATATTGACTCAACATTCCCTCATCAACCCCTTCTTCCTCCATTCATCCCATTCCCTTCCATAGAGGTGATCAAAAGGTTGAGAGAAGAAGTTCATTGAAGGTGCACTTGGAGCATGGTCAAGAGGAGCTCGGACCAGGTTTGTAGAATGTTGGCCGACACAGATTGTAAGGTATAATCTTTGTATGATGAATAAAGGAATCACATTTTCCTGTCCCAAATGATGGTGTTTTGAGTATTTTTATTGATTTAAACTTGAAATTTAATATCTAACCCTAACTTATGGATATAATAACATGCTTGCAGTTATTTGTTTGCCTATCTTTGGATGCAGGTCAACCTTGGGAGGAGACGTGCAGTCAGTGGAACTTCCAAGCTTGAGGAGATCATCACCAGACATGGGATCAAAGGTATAGTTTCCCTATCTCTTCTCCATTTGATTTATTTACATTAGTTTTGGTATGTTTGGGGTAGTATAGAGAATTGATTAGCTTTTAGACGGTTATTCGCTCTATCTACATTTTGAACCCTGGTGTAGTTAAAGGGGAGTTTTTCCTGCTAGAAGAACTAGCGACCATACTGGGGAAGACTCTAGGGTTTTTTAAGGGATTTTGGGTTGTTTGATTGGTTTGTTTGCCTTTCAAGTTTCTTTCAAGTTTTCTGAGTCTGTCAAGGGATTCTGGTCACCCCCAAGGTGCATACCAGTTGTCCCGTCCTTGTAAGATTGTTTGTTTTTTTTTTTTTTTGAAGAGATACAGAGGTGTGCGCGCCCTATATTGGGTCAGCCCACATACATATAAATGTTGCTAATGCAACAAAACGCATCTTTGTTTCAGGTAAGTTTTTGAAAAAGAGGGAGTTTTCCTCTTTCCTGATTGAAGTTCACACTTCTCAGGGATTTCTTGGATCAGTCCAGAGTTTCTGTTTATAGTCATAACCTAGGTATAGGTTTCAATTTACTTGTTTTTCTTGGTTTTCTAGTGTTTACTCTCAAAAAGGTTTTAAGAAAGATGTTGAGTTGTAGATCTGCCTCCTTGGTTTCTTGATTGAAGCCCTGTGATCTGCAGTGGGCTAAAGGTCTTTTCCAGTCTTGTTTTAGTTTTCTTTTTATCCTTTTTACTTGCTTTGAAAAAAGAAAAAATATTTGTTTCAGTTTTTCTCTTTAAAGCATTTAAAAAAAAGGAATTTTCATTTCAGTTTGGTAAAGTAGTTAGAGTTGGTTATTTGAAAAAAGGAAAAAGAGTCTATTTTTCAAGTTCTTCTTGATTTATTGAAACATAAGTAGCTTGTAGTCAAGAAAAAGTAGGTTTTAGGTTTTCTTTACAAGATCTTGAAAAGTTAGTTAAGAAAAGTTGAGTTACAAAGAGTTAATTATAAAACTTTGCTTTTGGATTTGAAGTAATTTTTCTTTCAAGTGCTTTCCAGTTGAACCTTTTTCAATGCAATCCTATAGGGGGTGCCACGAAATGGTATATTGAGCTCGAACGTTAGAGGTACTCTTACTTCAACGAATTGGAGATGGTATTTTTGAACCATTTCCAGTTGCCTGTGAGATACGATGCTGGCCAACTTTGAGAAAACCAAGGCCGACCACATATCATACCATATCCGAGAATGACGGTGTCGAAAGAGCTTGATTAAGGTCCAGGTCCCTCCTAATTTCTTGCAAAGTGGTTCTTGAAGTCTTTGGTGCCGTGCATATCCAAGGACGTAGTGACTTCTAGAGTGTTTTTAGAGGAGGAGGCGATTATGAGAGTGCAATAGCTTGAACTGATCTACTCCCTGTCTGGCATGCTCTATGAGATTTTTCCAGATGCACCATGATCTATTTTCGATAAGGCTAAGTGAAATTATGGACCCCATGCCAATGGTATTGTGGGCTCAACACAAGGAAAGTCCACTCATCTATTGTCAAATAAATTGAAACAATTGTCGATACAACAGATTGTGTCCAACCAGACCTCGAGTTCGGTTGTTCCCCCTACCCAAGCTTCGGACGTACACAACGTGAAATCAATGAACCCTTAGGCCAACTAGCAATCTGAGGGAAATAAGAAACAACGAAACAAAAAGGGTAAAGGGGACAAAAATGATACCAACAATGATGGCGGGGGAAAAAATGAAGAAGAGGAAGTTGAAGTATCTGTGTATCCTTTGCATGAAAGACCACCCGAATCATCTATTCCCTTAGCTTGCAAAAGATCATAAGATATTGGTGAAACAAGATCCTGCTGTGTTGACGAACCCATTTCCACATGGGAAAAACATGGCTCAAGCTTCATCATCCTCGAGCGTGGAAGCTAAGGGCAGTCAGGGACCCCCCGCGGCTACCAATAACAACTCGACAGCAAATATTTAAATGATCAATGCCGAGGCTAATATAATGACTAGGGCTTGAGATTACAAAATGAAAAAATTTGTTGAAAAGGGAAAAGAAGCCATGAACCCACCAACTCCTCTCCAGATTGAGAAGATGATAGGCGAAACAATGATTCACATCCTGAAACGTGCGTTTAAAAAGGCTTCTCATAATCCAAATGCAAGGGCCGCCCAAAACTACTCCGTTGTGGAATATTTGGCACAGATCCCTTGCGCGATGTCTGCTTTGGAAGTCCTCCAAAGTTTTCCTTCGCAGAGAAAAACTCTGTTATCCGCCTTGGGATCGACAAATACTTGTAACCCGAGAGCGATCATTTTTTATCCAACCAACTTGAAACCCCGTCTTCCTTACCACGTTGTGTTTCAAATAGTAGTGGCTTATACCACAAAACATTTTACTTGAAAAAATTTATGTACAGTGGTTGACGAGGGAACCTTGACTTGCATGATGTCATTGGCATGTTGGAAGGCCATTGGCCAACTCGATTTGTCTCCATCGCCTACGTTTCTTACGACGTTTGATGGTCAGTCGTTCAGACCACATAGAATCATTCCTTCTTTCCCCGTGCAATTGGGAGGACAAACCGTGCATGTTGAAGTTGAAGTGGTCGATGTGCCTCTTGACTACAACCTGTTGTTAGGGAGGAATTGGACTTATGCGATGCATGCAGTGGTTGCTATGGTTTTTTGGGTCTTGTGTTTTCTGCACGAGGGAGGGATTGTAGCCATTGACCAGTTGTCCTTCTCCCATCCCGACCCTTTATCGAGGGCTTCCATGGTCCCGATGATTGATAATCCACAACTCGGCATGGTCAACTTAGGTGTTGTTTTGCTTCTGTCGTTGATGGAAACTTTTGATTACCCACTTCCTTTTGGTGATGTCAATTTTATATCGGTTGTTTCAGACCATCCTAGGGCTGCAATTTTTCAAGTGTCGTCGTTTCGAACGACTTACTTTAGCGATTTGTGGACTCTATCTTCCCCATCGACTTTGATGGAAGGGACAGGGTATCATGGCATGGCCATGCCCTTGTCTGCGACTGAGGTTGCATACAACATTGTCCAAAAAAATTTGACCAACCTTGATCTGACTCCCCCGTAGGAGTTAGATCCAATCCTCGAGCCTATTTGGGCTCAAGGTTATTTTTACACTAAATATCCTTAAGACTTGGTCTTTCCCTCCAACGAGGCAATTCTTGAGGCATTGACTGGTCCCGATAGACCTTGGGATGATCTACATCATAGATCTTACTTCCTTCCCGAGTTAAGGAGAATAGAGGCGGGAGATTTTGTTTCGACCGTGAATGGATATAACACTTGTCCTATCAATCCTCTGGCTACTCACATAGTTTATGCCGAGGGTAACATAGAAAGTATCGATACAAAAATTCCAATAGATATCTCTAGAACCCCTGGCGTTGTGGAGAATGTTTTCGTCGGAGCGAACTACTCCCCCGAAGAGATTCGAACTTATATTGAGTTATTGAAGGAATTCCACGACGTTTTTGCCTGATCTTATGAGGAAATTCCAAACATTGACCCAAGAACTGTCGAGCATGAAATAACGACTTATCCTGATGCTAAGTCGGTCCAACAGAAGCTTCGTCTGGTGAATCCTTGAAAAGTGGCAACAATTAAGGTAGAAGTAAAGAAATTGCTCAAAGTCGGTTTTATCTACCCCGCACAGTTGACAGAATGGGTGTCAAACCCGGTTCCAGTTAACAAAAAATAGGGTATGATTAGTTTGTGCATGGACTTCCATGATTTGAATAAGGCATGTCCGAAAGATAATTTCCCCACCCCGTTCATTGATCAGATTGTCGATGAATGTGCAGGTTGTGAGGTATTTTTATTCATGGATGGTTTCTCAGTATATAACTAGATTCAAATAAAACCCGAAGACCATCATAAAACAACTTTTATTTGTCCTTGGGGCACGCTCACGTATCGTAAGATGCCTTTTTTCCTAAATAATGTTGGAGCCACATTTCAGTGGGCCATGTCATTTTATTTTCATGACCTTAGACATATAGTCAAGGCATATCTCGATGATCTAGCATCATGCTCTCACAAGAGATCTGATCATCCCGCTCATCTTCGACTAATCTTTGAGTGATGTCGCTACTATCGGATTCGCTTGAATCCAAACAATTGCAGTTTCTGCGTGACATCAGGTCGTCTCTTAGGTTTTATTGTTTCGAAAATAGGGATCATGGTTGATTCTCTCAAGGTTGAGGCAATAGTTCAATTGCCTCCGCCATGCATGATACCCCAACTTCAAAGCTTATAGGGGAAAGCGAACTTTCTTCAGCATTTTGTCGGTAATTACGTCGATATCACTAAAGGGTTTATGCGTCTCATGAAAAAGGGAGTCCCATTTTGTTGGGTTGAAGTTGCTCAATGCGCCTTTGAAGTGTTAAAACGTGCCCTGACATCTGCCCCTCTACTTCGACCTCCCGATTATAACAAAGACTTCTTGTTGTATTTGGCTCCTGCAGAAACGACCATCAACATGGTATTGGTTAAAGAAGATGATCTGCTCGAAGAGAATGTTATATATTACCTTAGCTGAGGCCTAGTTGGGCTGAAACTTAACTATTCTCACGTTGAAAAGCTTGCTTTGGCAGCAATCCATGATGTCCAATGGTTCCGTCACTACATTTTTCTTTGCAAGACCACTGTCATCGTCGTTGTGAACCCTTTCCAATATATTTTAACATGACAAGTCATTAGTGGAAAGGTAGTAGATGGATTATAATCCTCCAGGAATTTGACTTGGATTTTGTTTCTGCAAAATCCAAAAAGTCCTTGGTCTTTGATGAACGTATCTCAAAACTTTTGGTCGAGTCTAGTGATATCACGCTCAAAGAATCACCTATCAAAGGAGATTTTTTTTTATTTGCATCTTCAAACCCCTGGTATGGAGATATACTAGTATATCTCTAGACTTTGAAGTGCCCCACTTCTGCTTCCCATGATGAGCGTCGACAAATTCGCCATCAGGCACAAAACTATATTATACTCGATGACACTTTGTATCGTCGAGGTGTAGATTGCATTCTTCATTGGTGCCTTATCCATGAAGAAGTAGATCTCGTTTTGAATGACTATAACACTAGAGCATGTGGTGTTCATTTTTATGGGTTAGCAACAACCCAAAAGATTCTACGTGCAGGTTACTTCTGGCCCTTGTTAATCAAGGATTGTGTTGAGGCAGTTAATAAGTGCCACCTGTGTCAGGTCTTCTATCAGAAGATGCAGGAACATCCTACTCCCATGTTTACTGTCATTTTTATTGGTCCTTTCACCAAGTGGGGGATTGATTTCACTACATGTCACCCGGCCTCAACTAGGGTGCCATCATTACATCATCATAGCAGTAGACTACTTCACGAAGTGGGTTGAGGCTATGCTAACATTTAACAATGATGGTGAAACAACGAATCTTTTCATTTTTAATTAGATAGTAGCAAGGTTTGACATCCCGAAGGAGATTGTCACTGACCATGGAAGTCACTTCCAAAACAAAATTATGACCAAGTTAACGTCAAATCTTGGGTTTAGGCAAGAACATCCATTGTTGTATTACCCGCAAGAGAATGGTCAGGTTGAAGCTGTGAATAAGTCTCTCAAGACTATTCTTCAGCGGATGATCAATTCTGCCAAGTCAAATTGGCATTTGATGTTATACTTAGCATTGTGGGCCTACCATACATATGTGAAGACTTCCACCGGTTTCTCACCTTTTCAACTCGTATATGGGTTGGAAGCAGTCTTACCTATTGAGTGTCAGATCCCTTCTTTAAAGTTGGCAGTGGAATTACTACCGGAAACTTCACCGCTTGAGGAACTCCTACTATATCTCAAGCAGCTCGATGAGAAGCATTATGATGCAGCCTCAGCCAGTGAGGCTCATAAGCAATGAATCAAGTGTTAGTATGATCGGTCTGTTTGTCCTCAAATTTTATCTGAAGATGATCTTGTCCTGGTCTATGATAAATACAAAGATCCCCTAGGGGCAGGAAAGTTCAAACCCATGTGGTTCAGACTGTTCATTGTGAAAGAGGTCTCAAAGAAGGGTGCTTACCCTCTGGTTGATTTTGAAGGAAATGCCTTGGAGGAGCCTAGAAATGGGCTCTACCTTAAGAATTATTATTCTTAGGTTGGTCACCTGGGTGACTTCTTGTACATATGTATATATTCTTATACAATTTTTGTCTTTTTGTTTTGTGGATGTGTAGTTATTTATGTATTCTTTTTCACTATGGCATATGTCAAGTGAATCAAAGGTGTATTTTGGGTTCGCAAACGACTATAGTCGACACACTCAAAGGCTTTCTTTCGCAGCTTGGGTGATTTTCACACCTGGAGGCCAGTTGCTATCTTCTAGAGGTATTTGTCTAGGTGATGCTACAAACAATGTCACTGAGTACAGTGCAGTGATAGAGTTGCTTCGTGATGCTTTGTCGCATGACATTTCGCACCTCTGGGTCTACCTAAATGCTCAACTGGTTGTGTCTCGGTTAAATGGAGTTTACCACGTTTACGATCCCACTTTGCGTCGACGTTTCCTTAGGATACGTCTCTTACAACGTTACTTTGATTACATTACATATATCCATGTTTCTAGGAGATTTAATCATATGACATATACTCTAGCTAGTCACATATTAGATTGGCATGTTGCACACACATAAAAAAGAGAAGCACACACATACACATGTACATACATTTGTAAAAAATGTGATCCATAAGACAAATAAGATGCATATATATATATATATATATATATATATATATATATATATATATATATCAAAACATGTTATGAGTACATAAGTGGGCGTGAGCGCCTCAAAAATAGTGTTTAGTATACATTGTTGGGCTTATGCCCTCAAAAAATACATGTACAAAAGGTACCCCTGGCACATATAAAGTATAGCCTATCTAAGAACGGGGCTTATTGGCCCTTCCATAATCCACCACGGCATTAGCCAAGCGCCAAAAAAGCTAGACCCATGTTCATGGCACCCCCACTACATGAGGTTGCATGGAAAGTGAGAGATCCTCGATCTCGACCATGGGTATTATGTGAGTGAGCGCAGTGAGGTTGTGGCCCACTCATCTCAAAAATATCTCAACCTCTCTAGCTGGAGGTCCCCCTGTGGTTGCTGGTCCCCCAACTGCTGCTGGTCCTGCCTCTAGTTGAGGATGTCATTGAGTCCTTGCAAAGTCTGCTAGGCGCACTTGTCCCACGTCTGTATGTAGCATATACACAAGAGACAATACTCTATACACATATAAAAATGATATATATAAAGCAATTAAAAATTAAATAACTTTAAAAACATGTTACCTATCTTGCCTCACTCCTCTGCAGGAGGCATGGGCATGTTTGGATCCTTGGAAAAGTTGATCCTGGCATAGGGGTAGTCTTTGATAGCCAGAATCTGTCGTGCCCACCAGTCAAAGAACTTGTAATCGAAGGTCTCTATGGTCCTCCCTCCCCTCTATGGTGGCAACAATGTTACCCATCTACATATCACTGGGAAGGAGGCCACATGCCCCCATACTATCTCTCTAGGACTGAGACTGGGAACCCTCTCGAAGACAAAGGAGCATAGGATAGTACCAAACCCGAAGTTTTTGTTGGTACGTTGTCAACACTCTGTAAGATGTCTCTTCATGCACATAAGCATGGTCATGCTCCAACCAAAAATATGTGGCTCCAAACACTGAATGACATAATGCATGTGTACCCGGGAGGCCTGGTGTAGGGCCACAGATCCAGTAATCCACCCAATCAGTAGTAATATCACTCGTAGAGTCAAGCTGGTGATCTTATGAATTGACACCCGAGAACCTACCTTCTCAGCACTAGCCTCGCAATACATCTAGATGTAATCCTTGATGTTGAAAGGACCAGGGGGAAAGGTTCTCAGATTGACTAGTTCCCCTCTCCTCGAGAGGCCAGTCAGGAAGTAAATGTCCTCAGTTGTCAGAGTCAAAGATTGTCCCTCTAACATGAATTCCTTTGCATCCGGGTGCCAATAATCAACAAGTTCATTGAGCAATCTGGGTTGTGCCCTCATAAAAGGAAATTGGAAGAACTTCCATAGCCCAAATTGTTTCAGTGTGACGATGGCTGTAGGGTCCTCTTCAACCAATATGTCTATATCCTCGCGTTCCCTCTCCCTCCAGTGGACATACATCTTGTTCCATGGAAAATTGGAGGAAGTTAGCTCTTGCTTTTTAATTTTGTCCAAGCTTGCAAGGTTGTACGCGAGATATATTGGTCACAATCACGTATGTACGTGGGCAGAGTGTTTTCTGCCTGAATACATACATGGGTTGTCCTTGGACAATCCGCTCACACGCATGGCCACTCTTTTTAGGAGAGTCTGCTCTGTCAAAAAAAAAATTAAATGTATAAATGAAAGATTGAAATGCAAGGGGGATGAAATTATACTTACTTGGTCCAAGAGAAAGTTTGTTTCATCCACTGAATCTCTCGGAATCAACTTCTTTAGCAAAGGGGTTTTTTATCCTTTTGGTCAATTTTCAAATTGCAATGGTGAAAATGAGTCGTCAACATCTATTTATACAATTTTTTGGCATTTTTTTCCATTTTTGACCCCCTTTGTCATTTTTCCTATCTTGATGATCACTTGATTTCGATTTTGAGTTTCTTATTGGATGTTATGGTACCCTTTTTCTTTTGGTTTGGTAACGTTTTTGGGGGATGGGTCACTTTTTGGTATCCTTTGGTAAAAGTCATTTTTTCCAACTTTTTGCATATATGTTAGGATTTCATCTCCTCTTTCTGCATCTCGTTGACTTTTCCACTTTTCCATAGGATCGACCCCACCGAAGTGATACACAGAACCTTTATTGCTGCTCTAGAAGTGTCGTAATTAGGTGGTAGAGCCTACCTTTACATGGATTCCCTAGGTAGATCCTTATTGCATTTTGACGTCCATGCTGTCATTGATGACTATAGAATCAAGAGTCCTTGTTAGTCCTATCATGATTATGATATTTATCCTCATTCGTTTGATGCACCATCATTCTTGGTCTCATCGTCAAGACTCCCAAATGAGAACGCTTTGTTGTCTTTCAAGCTCACTTTACAATTCGAAAGCAACATCCGACGAGACTATATTTATTCTTTTCGATCTTGTCTGGATTAACTAAGAAAAGTATCCCCATGGAGTCTTATTTAATCCCTTTTCAGACTCTCTAAACATGAAAATATTTCTAAGCGATCATGTTTCCCTTCATGCTCGCTAAACTCAAATTTGAAGGCACATCTGCCCGACGGTAGTTTACCCTTTTTTCGGTCCGGACAGTTAATTGCACAAATAAAGGTATGCTCTAGGAACTTTAGTTCACTAGAAGAGTATTCTCAGGCGTAAGTTTAACCCTTTTACAGGCTCGAGGGACTAAATCTTTGAAAAAGGAACATTCTCCTTGGTTTTGGTATATCACCTTTTTCAGGCCTTGGAGATTACTTACGAAAAAGGAACCCCCACAGAGTCCATATTTAAGCTCTTTTCAGACTCCCTAAAATTGAAAATATCACCGAGTGACCTTGTTCCTTCACACTCATTAAATTGGTCCAGAAGAACATCTACTGGCATGAGCTTAACCCTTTTGCCAACCTGTAGATTATAGCAGAAAAAGGTATGCTTCGGGAGATTCATCTCGCCGGGAGAGATCTCCTCAATAACTTTTATACTTTTTTGGGCTAAGGAGACTAAACTCAGAAAAAGGAAGTGAGTTCATAGCTAAGCTCTTTTCAGACTCCCTAAAATTGAAAAGATTTCCGAGTGATCTTGTCTTTGTCACAATCATTAAAATGGTTTTGAATAGACATCTTTTCGGTGCAAATTTAACCCTTTTTTGAACCGACTAGATTATCTCTGAAAAAGGTACTCCCTTGAGTCTTCTTTTATGTTTTTTCAGACTCTCTAAACGTGAAAAAACTACCAATCTTACCTTCTCTGTGCTCGTAAAAATTACATTGAAGGGGTCTCATTATGTCTTGCCTCATCACATTTTCATCTCTGCGTCTTTGGCCTAATGTCGGCTCCCTGTTGCTCTCAACTGAACCTTTGAAGCATGCATTATACACAAGCCTTGTAGCACTTCTTGCCTCTATGACCTGGCACCTTGACCCATGGAGGAATTTTCCCCGACTGTCCTTTTCCTGCACATGTCTCCTTGATTTAAGAATTAGTATGTTCCTTGCGCTTGGAACTAGTATGTTTTCTTGCGACACTCGTTCCTCCTTTGTAATGTAGCATTCTTTTATTCTTTTTCAAGCTCTTAAAAAATTGAAGAAGACAAAAAAATCAAATATTCCAAAAAGAGGGGACGAGAAATATGTATTCTCTTTTCAACAACATAGAGAGTCGCCCTTGGACAAAGCATATCCTTCTGTTTGTTCGTCAAGCATTGGGATCTAGTATGACCTTAGGAAGATTTTTTCGCTACATAGAGTTGTGTCCTCCTCTGTTTGGTTACTCTTCCAAACACATGGAGAGTTTGTGTTGCCTCCTGAATCATGAACTTATGTCAATGTCATGTTGCCTAAGTCTGATCATCTTTCGTTCTTTTGTCCAAGGTAAGTTTCACCCAACCTAAGTTGACCTTTGGACAATTTTTCTCTTGACCTCATGAGTTGGCCATCCCGCGAGTCCAGTCAAGTCCATATTCAAAATCGACGAAGTTCTCTTCCTGATCATCAAGATCCTCATGCCTTTTCCCGACAAGTCGTCGAAGACCTCAGGGTAGTGAGTTATACACTCCCATTTTACTCCTACAGGAGTTTTGAAGATCTTGAAGTTGTTGCTCGAGCTTTGAAGGCCTCATCTCTAGCCATTGGACGTCACTGGATTCTTGAAGATAGATACTCTACTTGTATATATTCGACTGATTTTGAGATGTACATCCTTTGTGTATTTCTCGTGGCTACACTTTATATATTTATATGACATGGATCTGTAGTGTATTTTATTGGCAGCTGTGATTTATTTCATCCTGAGCATGGGTATGCCCACCTCAGAGAGACAATTGTTGTTTTGCAGATGGCGCCTCTCGAACTTTGGTCCCAGGCTCACTCGATTTCATACATTGGTGAATATATTGTAATGCATTTTGACCATCAGTTGCTCTTCTGACCTCACACATTAGGGGGCATCTATTATAGCCCTAAAATTCCCTACTCATGCATACATGGCCTTGGCTCTCTTACTTGCATATTTTTTCCAAATCACGGCTGAGAAGCTCTTTTTAAAAAACCATTTTTTGGAAGATGTACATGCCCTGCACCATTACAGCCCACGTACATTTGATTTCTGCACCATTACATCTCACATACATACGCTTGTTTCACCATTACATCCCGCGTATGCTTGCAAAAGTTGCAAAAAATAAAAAGTTGCAAGGAATTCATTGAAATTCATAGGATATTGGAAGTTTCCCAACTAATTCACCTGCTATAGCCCGTCACCCAACCAAATAACCATCCTTTTGTCATATAAAAGGAGGTGTTGGGGTCTCATTTCACATCTAAGCATAAGAACAGTGAAAATCTGCCCAATTTCACTTCCCCTCCTTGCCCAAGATATTGCTGCCTTTTGTGAGATATTGCCTCAGCATTCCCTCATCAGCCCCTTCTTCCTCCATTCCTCCCATCCCCTTCCATAGAGGTGATAAGAAGTTTGAGAGAAGAATTTTATTCAAGGTGAACTTGGAGCATGGTAAAGAGGAGCCCAAACCAGGTTCGCGGAACGGTGGCTGACACATATTGTAAGGTATAATATTTGTATGATGAATAAAATAATCACATTTTCCTATCCCAATTGATGGTGTTTTGAGTATTTTTATTGATTTATACTTGAAATTTAATATCTAACCCTAACTTATGGATAGAATAGCATGCTTGTAGTTCTTTGTTTGCCTATATTTGGATGCAGGTCAACCTTGGGAGGAGACGTGTAGTCGGTGGAACTTCCAAGCTTGAGGAGATCATCACCAAACATGGGATCAAATGTATAGTTACTAGATATCTTCTCCATTTTCTTTCTTTACATTAGTTTTGATATGTTTGGGGTAGTATAGAGAATTGATTAGCTTTTAGACCGTTATTCGTTGTCTACATCTTGAACCCTGGTGTAGTTAAAGGGGGGTTTTCCCGCTAGCATCACCTTATGCTTATTAGTTATCTATTGCATTCACCCATAGTGTATGGTGTAAGGACCTTTTCCTGGACTTGGTTGTGCTCCCACTCCTTGAGATATGAGCATATACACCCTATGAAATGAATGTATTGACTAGATTAACCTGCAACGTGTGCTTGGTTGGAGTCGATGTTCTGTTTCTACTTGTCGCTACTTGCGATGTTAAATCATTGCATGTAGCATCGTCCTTTCTCCTTCATCACTTTCCCTTCATTGCAGCTGGATCGCCACATCCTTGATCACCATTTGACCCTACTCCTCTCCATGATGCTTGGTTTTTCAAATAGTACCCTATACGTCTTTTTTTTAAATTTAACACCCCAGGTGCAAAACCCTGACCAGTGGAACCTAGGAGAATGGAACCTCGACTTGCGTAATTTTGGTCCTAATTTGTATTTATTTTGTTTATCTTTTGTAAATATTCTTATATGTATTTTATTTTATTTTTGCACATATTTTAATTTTAATTTTAATTTAATTTAATTTTGTTATTTTTGTAAATATTCATGTATATATATATATATCTTATTTTATGTATTTTTATTTTTAATTATTTTAGTTAACCATGTATTTTTAATTAACTAACCATTTTTTACCATTAAACATATACATATGTTCTCATAAAAGAATGTTGAAAAAAAAAAAAAAAAAACATTTCCAATTTTAATTTAAATTTTCACGGTTTTTATTTTCATTTTTCATTTTTCATTTTTACTAAACCTGACTTGTACATATTTTTACCCTTTTTATTTTACCCCACCTAAACCTAAACATATTACCCTAGGGATTTCATATATTATAGGGATTCCATATTTTTTAGAAATTTCTCGAAATGATTTAACCTATATTTCAAACCTTATTCCCGAAATGCATTGAAACATATAACAAAACATATTGTGTTTTATGGAAATATTAATACATTATAATCATGGAAAAATGTGCAAAGGAGGGGTTAGTATACTATTTTATTTATTTTTGGGAACCCTTAAATATATGCATTGAAATAACAATTGCGGTGGGTTTAACTTTTGATATATCAATTAATATTTGAAGGCTTATGTTAAAAAAAGAGAGGATATGGTTAATATAATTTTTTTGGGTAGTGTATATAAGTCCCAATGTCGTCATCGAGATTTTATCGAGGCTTACCGCCCCTCTTACCAACATAAAACCCCGACGACGAACTCTCTTACCTCAACGATGGTTAAAAAATAACATGTGTTGAATATTTTATTTAATACATGGAAAAAAGGAGAATATTAAAATGTTATTTATAGGAATGAGTGTTGTAAGTATGATCGCATCAGGAGCTGCGAACGAGAGGTGAGCATGAAGTGATTGGTGATATGATGATCGATGATATGGTGATCGTTAGGACTTGGGATGTGAGTTGAGATCAACAATATCACATCATCATCGAGGGATAGGGGGAGTGAGGTATGAGTGAGCCATGAGAAATCCCGATGAGGAGGGGGGGGTTGTATTGCATTTTTTTTAATTATTTTTTTAATTTTTGTTTTTAATTTTTATTTATTTCTTATTTAATTTTATGTTTATTTCTTTTTTATTTAATTTCATTTTCTAATTTTCAGAGATAACTAGTTTCTCGCAGGTAAGATGAATACCAAACTTAAATGGGCGTAATAGTTAAAAATGTGTGTTCCTTGCTCAGGGGTCACAGGTTCAAATCCAACGGGGGGGTAGGGTAATTTTAGTAAATTTTTATTTTTCATTAATTAGGGGTGAGTTTTGTTTTTAACTTTGTAAATAATGTTAATAATTTTCTAATTTTTATTTTTATCTTATTGTATATTATTTTAGTTTTAATTGTTTTCTGAATTTAAAAAAAGGGGAAAATTAGAGAAAATTATGCTACAAGCCATGGGTCCCATGCTGCATGGGTTCTTAATCAAACTATCCGTAGGGGTTAAACTATCTAATCACTAAGTGTTGATATCTTATGCAGGTGAGGTTTCTCTTTTTGTAGGTTCAAAAATCAATGGTCTAGATTAACCCACGGGCTTGATCAATTGTTGTTGAGTGACGGTTTTTAAACAACCATAACTTTTGCTACAGGTGTTAGAATGTGGTCCGTGATACCTCGTTGGCAAGGTATCAAGCAGAGGAATGCCGTGAAAAAGGTTTCAAGAATGAAAAACTAACAGAAGATGTCAGAAATGAAGAAAAAATCAGACCACGAATTCAGAGGCCAAAATGACCATACCAACTTCAAACAATCATATCTAGAGCTACATGAAACAAAATCAGGCACAAGAATACTTGATGGAAATTTGAAGGAGAGAAGAAAAAGATGGGATAGTAAATGCTAGTAGATTGAGAGTACAAATGGTCTGAAAATGCAAAACATAGAAGGAATCCAAGTTCGGGTGAAGAACCAGCTATGCAGACTTCAAGAAGCCATATCTTAGGCCTACGAGCAACGAAATCGAGCCAGAAAGAGATCAATGGAAAGTTGAGACAAAGGAGAAGAATCCAGAAAGGTATTAATCAACAGACAAAAGCCATAGATGCCCAGAAAATTTCGAGGAACAAAAGATAACACCAACAAACTGAGTCAATGATAGTTTTTTAACAAATATCATTTGTAAATTGCCTTAGGGAGAAAATTATCACTCAAGAGTCCATTCTGCTTCTCTTTGTAATGCTCAAATGTTCATTTTTGAAATGTGAGAAAAGAAACAGAAAGAAAAGAAAAGGAAGAGTCGTGAGAACTAAAGAGTCTCTCTCTTGTCATATAAAAGGTAACTCAGAGGATCGATTTATGACTTTTTCCCTTTGTAACAAAAGATGGTACTATTAATTTTGAGTAATAAAGAGAAGGAGGAATTTTGGAAGTCCGTGATGTTGATGGATGTATTTGAGACTATTCTTTATGCATTTATCTTCTAGCTGAGTAGATAGGATTATGTTGTATGAACTATTTCTACACTCTGTTATGTTTGCTTATGCTTTCACATGTTTCCTTGTGGGTACATAAATTATGTTATGGTTGTATGGTACAACTATTTGTCTATGTATCTGTAGCATATTTGTTTTCATTTATCACTAGAATACTTATATTATTTCTAGTTATGATGGTGTTATCTTTCACTGTACTCATTCTTTTATCTTTTCTCTCGGGATAGGTTAGAATTAGTTAGATTATATTAGTTTTCTTACAATTAGATTATCCTTAGAATTATTTAGAACTTTTTGGGGATAGTTCGTTGTTTTTCTCCTTTTATTCTTTTAATTCTAAGCGATAGCGAGGCCCATATACTCATAGGAAATGCTACACCAAACAAGATTATTTTTAATTGGGACCTTCCATCGGGCATTGTCCCTTATTTGTTTGACAAGCCATTCAAACCCATTAACATAAATGGTGCTAGAAGGAGGGTCAGATGATAAGCTAAGAATGTGGAGTTGTTTGTATTAATTTTGATTTTGATTCCCTAATGGCTCCTTCCCTTATCCATTTATGGAGGTGTTTTTCTGGCACTTTCCATCCCAAACCTCCTAGAAATATTTTACATTTCTTGTTGTGACTTAGATTCGATGACGAGAGTGAAATATCTGCATCTGAACATGCTTTTCAATTTTGAAAATTTTGTTGTTCTCACAATATTACTAATGGAAATGTCACTTGCAAGTTGTTCACTCTCACTTTTGTAGGCTGGTTCAAGAGATGGTGTGATACTTTTCCATCCTCCTCTATTCACACATGGGAACAATTTATGCATGCTTTTGAGAATTATGATTATGATAAATTGTGTGAAGAAATTCAAGAGCTTAGGAAGCACAAAGAAAAATCTCTTAAAGATTTTGTTATCATATTTACTCATCTTTTTGATATATTTCCTTTAGATGATAGGCCCTCTAATAGTGATTTGATTTCCTATTTAGTTTCTCTTACTAATGAAACATACCAATTAGTGGATGAAGAATATAAATCATGTTTTAATATTCACTTACATGTCGACTTAGATTTAAATAAAAATGTTGAAAATGCTAATGGTTTAGATGGACTTCATATGTATGAATATTTATTTACTGTGGGGGATATAGATTAAATAGAAAATTCTTTTTTAGAAGAAGCCTATGTGTCCTGCCACCACTCCATTCCCCCTTTCCTTCCTTATGACGAAAAAGAGACCTCGTGTGTAGTAAAAATTCAAATTTAGATTTTTCTGTAGTTGACCAAGAGGAGGGTTTTCTTGTTGATAATGGGACACTTTGGGTCACACCAATGGTTATGTCGGGTTCTCATTATCCTATCTCATATTTTCCATCATAAGAAATGGAGGAGGGAGCTATGGAGCAAAAATTGAAAGATGATAATTCTGTTAATGAAGAATATCTAGACACTCATGAAATGAATTATTCCTCACCCATGGATAATTTGGAATTAGTTCCTTTTGATTTAGATTGTCCCACTGTTACAAATTCTCCTTGTATAACTAACATAGAGAAATAATGTTTTCCTATTGTTGATGGATTATTTATTGAGACTTCTTGTTCCAAGGATTCTTGTGATTTGCTCCCCACTTCTAACCATGATTATGCTATAAAATATATTTCATATTCTCATATTGTGCAGGAGAAAATCAACCATGTTGATCTTTTCACTTCAAGAGAAGAAATAAACATGCATGACATACCTCTCTTATCACAACAGTCCACTTTTTTTTTGCAAGAGGAAAACCATGTTGAGAAAGCACATGTTGATTGTGAAATCATTCCTAGTGTGGAGCCTACTCATTCACAATCATTCACCGATGTGCTTAAAGAAGAGGGACTACCATTTAGGGAGTCACTTTTTGAAAACTTTTCTTGTTCTATAGAGGCTTTTAATTCTCTTAATTATTCCACTTATTATTACATGTATCCTGATCTCTTTAATGGTTTGACTCTGTAAGAAACCACCCACCATCCTATTCAAATAAACTCATAGATGTTGACCAATTTTGAAGTACCTGATGGTGGTGATGTGTATATGGAAGATAGAAAGGATAAGGCCTCTTCCCATGAAATTTTTAATTCTATGCATTATCAGCCTTTTTCATGGGATAAAGGGAATGTTGTAGTAGATGTATATCAGATAATGTCTTCTTATTTCTCATCTTCATTTTTTATTAATAGAGAGTCGTCTTGTTCAAGTAGCCCTTTGGTTGAGATTGTTAATGTTAGTAACTTCCATCATTATCCTAAAGATGCTTCTCATACCATGGTGGATGCTAGTACATGCATATCATTTGATCTCATTAGTCTATCTCAAGTTGATGGTTGCTTGAAGTATGAGCCCGAGGAGGCTTACCAAGATAATGAGGCACTTTCGTCTACACTGATGTTTATGTCAAGCCCTCATTCTTTTGGTTTGTCTTCATGGATAAACAACATTATTAGAACGAAGATTCCCTTTCCAAGCACACTTTACACAAATTCTATCCATGGTTCTCATTTGATATGCTAATTTCCATTGAACTCCCTTCATCAATTCTATGATAGTAATGCAAGATCTCATGAAAATATTGAAGCATGGTTGGATATATCCAACTGATAGATTCCCCATGAATTATCATTGTCACATTTCTAATATAGTGAATAGAGTTTATCATGTTTTAATTTTTTCTATCTTTACTCTATTTTTATTCCAAGATCCGTTTCTAATATTTTTTCATGAACATGTGTTTGCAGGATTGGAATTACACAGATGGATACATTAGAATTATGATGGTACATAACTCATTTTTTAGCCATTGTAGTGTACAATAGGAGTAGGGTAGAATATGCTAGTGTCTTTCTTTTCCATAATTCAACTTTTCTTTATAGTTTTTTAATTAGTTTTGTGTTAAATCCATTTCTCTTTATTTATTGTTGGTTGATCGATAATTGAATTCTCAACAAAGGTGGAAAGAAATAGAAGGATTGCACACTAATTTTTCCCTTGATTGGATTTTTTTTTTTCAATTTAATTTTGATGCGGGGAAAATTTACTTCATCTCATTCTTAAATTTATCTATGTGATTGAGTAATTTTTATATCATTGATTTTATGAATATCATTTTTCAAGCATTGGGATATTTCACAAGTGGGATATTTTATAAAGGATACTATTTATTCCCTCTTGTGATGAAAATGGACACTCATATCTGTTCCATCTCATATCCACATGATTCTGATATGGAATAATTTGCAGGACTGATATTCTTATGAGTTTTGGGCTTGTTGTCCCACACAGAGTAAATGAAAAGTTTGAGTGACTAATTCTACCCATTTGAGATTGAAACCATTCCAATTACTTACATTTTTATTTTGGATTTGGATTTGTTCAAATTATTTCTTTCCCATTCACTCTTGTCTCTGATTACTTTCAGCCATCATGAATTTTCTGCATAGAATTTTTTAGCATAGTGAGCTTAGCATACTTCTATTTTGTTTGAGTTATCTCTTTCAACACCTTTACTTTTAATTTCTGGGCATTTCCTACACATATATTGTGCTCTTTCTAGTTATTTTTTCAAGGAGTTTCATCTTTTATCTTACAACTTTATTCATTCAAGCTTCCTCTCATACACAACAACAATAAACATTCAATCACATTGTCTAGATGCATGTTTGGACATTGTGGGTAGCACTATTGTTTAAATATTTTGCTGATTTCTTTTACATAAAATTACTTGGGAACTAATCCTTTTATTCTCCAACTCACTTATCCACTAAGGTCTCAATCCTAGCATTTTCAAACTGATGGATTTTCAGACCTGACATTTTCTTGAACAATAGCTTTTCATCCCTTGGGTTTGTTGATTTTGGGTCACTCATTATGGTTACATTCTTGAGTAATCTTATTTTTATCATGGATGAAATCTATACACTTATATCATGTTGAATCCATTTAAAATGCTTGGGAGATGTAAGTACCTTGATGGAATATGTCAATGCAACTTCTAAGATTCTAATTTCGAATCTTCATCATTTATTTTTTATCCATGATAGTAATTTTCAAGATGTCATTTCCTTATAGGTTGTAACTCGTCAATTTATTGGGTCCACACTCTTCAACACTCCTTGAACCAAAAAATCAGTTTATTGATGATTAGAAAAGATAATCATTGTTTGGGTTAGTTTGGAATATTTTCTATTTGATCTCTCATACTCATGAGCTTGTTTTTTTTTGTTTTCGGATTACATGTCTCATTATTTTAAATGGAAAACCTATCTAATGGAGAGACAAGCTACACACTCTTCATTTTCACTTCATTCTCTTCATATTCTATGACATATAATCTAGAGGAAGTGAAATTTATGGTTTCTCTACTTGGAACACTCTTTAGAATTACATGGACTTTTCCATCATGTCAATCTTATCACCTATTAGAAATCTCATCTTAGTTACTTCATTTAATTTTGATTTCTAATTATATATTTCATTTATGTTGGGGAAGTCAACCCATCTAGGTTGTGACTTACAATCATTTGTACCCTTTAAGAGTATCTTAAGTGCTCCCTTTTTTCATAATGATTTCCTCTTGATTCTCACAACGATGAAGATGATCATGCTAATGTTTCACATTAGTATCATGGTTGTTAATAATAAGAGGAAACACATACCTTGGGGTGCAATGTTGATAATCTTTGAATCATATTTTTATGACTGATATTTGTTGATGGACATGTATGTTTAAAAGAGATGGAATTGAAGTCTTATGGTCTCATCTAGTTAACTTGATTGGTTTTGATTACAGAAATGAGATGTAATGTATTGAAGATTCAAATCTCACAAAAATCAACGACACTAAGTCTCTTGTTAAAGGGAATATTGAGGGAAAGCACATAGTGCTCATCTCTGAGAAAGAAGGTTGTGATATTTGAATGAATGCATAGTAGATGAATACTTGATGACTGCAATGACCTTTACACAATGTTTATGACAACCAACTTTGTTTAAGTTTACATTAGCTTAGCATTTTTTACTTAGGATTAGTTTTAATTTCGGTCTTTACTTTTCTTTTTTTAGTTTAATTTAAATTAAATAAGTTAGTCATTTAAGAGGAGGATTTCCTTCCAAATTGTCTAAGAGATGATCACACCATTGTCTGTTGTATGTAGGTTGGGAAAATGGCCTGTGCAACCAACAACTATGAATTTTTTTCTCTTGGAATGAAGGCAACATAGGGAAGTGTTAATCTAAACTTGGATGCTCAGACTCCTTTGTGACATTTTGGATTGATAAACCAAAATTGTCACCAACTTAACAACTGATCATAAACATATTTTGTCTCATTTATATATTCTCATTTTGATTTATGATCTAGTAGAGGTTTGAGGTTATTTTAATGATTCTTTTGATGGCCTCCATAACTGTCAATTTTTCCCTCTTTGCCTTATCAAATTGAATTATTGGAATCTATGTGAGTAATGATTATCTTTTGTATCAAAGTGAAAATGGCACTTTGGTGAGAAATCTAAAATGTATTCTTTGTTGAAAATTAATTATTTCAAATATGCAAAGGAATTGCTCATGTCACATAATCTTAAGAGCTTATGGGTTTGTGGAATGTTTCATGTAATTGTTTTTTTTTAATATTTGTTTTGATTGAGCATCTACATTAACCCATTGTGCTAGATTCTCATAAGATTGTTTTGTTGCACTAAATGGAAGAATAATTGTATATGGAAATTGGAGTGGAGAATTATGTTGCAAATATTTTACACTAGATCATCAATTCTCGTAATTTGGTTTGTTCTTCATTTCAGATCATAAACTCTAGGAATATTTTTATTGTGGTTCATATTGAATGATTAACATTTCTTGACCAATTATTTTCCTTGGCTTAATTTTGGGCCTTCAATGAAAAAACTCTCTCTATTACTGCCGCCATATTTATTACTCGTTGCTATTTTTTCTTCTCATCTTTCAGCCAATTTTCATTCTTTCTGGATGACTGACATTCTAACTTCAAATTTCTTTCAGCTTAGTTTTATTTTCTGTGAATTGACTTCCCATTTCAATCTTGATTTTTTATTGTACATATTCCCTCCATATTTTTATATGAATGATGGTATTTTCTTGAGTCGATTTAACTCTGAGTCTTCCTTGAGGATTACTCTTTAAATTTAAGTAAAGGGTTGGTCCCATTCTGGTCACATATTGAAGAAATTTTTTTGCAAGTCATAAGATGCATGAGTTGCTCTATCTGAATGAACATTCATGAAGTTCTTAGCTGTAGGTATGGACTAATATTTGTGGTGGAACACATGTGCCGGTTGAGTGTACCATGATAATCCATAAATATAGGAAAGTGTCTATCTATCTTTTTCTTTGAGCTCCATGCACTTCACATTAATAAATGACCAATACTATGATGGTTTTTGGGGATACCCGTGGGTTAAACTAAAATTCATAACATCTACTTAGTAGATCAAAGAAACTCTCGTATCACCCTGCTTTCTTCACACCCTATGCGCATATGCATATCTATATCTCAAATCTAAAAGGGTGAGCATATTTTGAAATAAAAAAAAATGGAAGTTGAAAGCACTATTAATAGTGTGGGAAGTACAAGTAAACCCATCGGGGCTATGGAGGCATGCTAGCAGTAGGGCTATGCTTGTATGGTACCAAGGAAACTTCGTCGGGGCTATGGATGCTCGCTGACAGTGAGGTGGGAATGAGAGTTGGCCATGAAGTGATTGGCGATATGATGATTGTCGATATGGTGATCGTCGAGACTTGGGATGTGAGCTGAGATCAGTGATATCATATCGTCATCAGGGGATAAGGGGAGTGAGGTATGAGTGTGCCACGAGAAATCTCGATGAAGAGGGGTGGTTGTATTACATTTATTATTATTTATTTATTTAATTTAATTTAATTTTGTTTTTAATTTTTCAGAGATAACCTGTTTCTCGCAAGTAAGATAAATAACAAACTTGAATGGGCTTAATGGTTAAAAACATGTGTTTCTTCCTCGAAGGTTACAGGTTCAAATCGAGTGGGGGGTAGGGTAATTTTAATAAATTTTAAATTTTCATTGATTAGGGGTAGATTTTGTTTTTAACTTTGTAAATAATGTAAATAATTTTCTAATTTTTATTTTTATGTTATTGAATATTATTTAATATTTAATTATTTTCCTAATTTAAAAAATGGGGGGAAATTAGAGAAAATTATGCTACAAGCCATGGGTCCCATGCCACCTAGGTTGTTAATAAAACTATCCATAGGGGTTAAAATATCTAATCACTAACTGTTGATCTCTCATGCAGGTGTGATTTCTCTTTTTGCAGGTTCAAAAATCAACGGTCCGGATTAACCCACGGGCTTGATCAATGGTTGTTGAGTGAATATTTTTAAACGGGCATAAATTTTGCTACAAGTGTCAGAATGAGGCATGTGTACCTCGTTGGAAAGGTATCAAACAAGGGAATGTAGTGAAGAAGATCTGCAGGATGAAAAATTGATAGAAGATGTCAGAAAATGAAGAAAACAACATAACACGAATTCAAAGGCCAAACTGACCATACCAAATTCAAACAGTCATATTTGGAGCTACGAGTAACGAAATCATGCCCAGGAATACTCGGTGGAAAGATGATAAAGAGAAGAAAAAGATGGAATATAACATTCTAGCATATTGAGAGAAAAAGAATCTAAAAATTCAAAACACAAAATAAATCTGAATTATGTATGTCGATCTGCTCCACTTCATAAACCTTCGAAAATTAATCATGGTCGTCGATCTATTAGAACTTGCCAAACTCTAAAAAACCTTATATGTTTTTAAATCTATTCACAATGAAACTGGGTTGTTGATCTCAAAATCAAATGTGATCTCGGTCGTTGATTCACCAAACTTCACCCAACTCTACAACAACCATTAAAACTTGAAATTCGACCTTCCAAGTCGAATTTTGAATCCGCAACTTTGCAGATTGACACCATTAATCACCAATGAGAGGGTTTTGAGGAAATTTCAAACTAAATGGTTTATAAATTTGGGTATTTCACTCCAGAATCTATCATTTCCCCAAATTCGTCACAAAACAAGTCTGTAACAACGATTTTTTACCAAATTTGTGTTATTTCTTGGCCCATATGGGTCTAGTGTTGAACTAGATGATCTGATACCAATCTATAACGACCCCCAACTGAAATGAGGATCATTACTTCGTAGAAAACATATAAAGCATAACGTTTTCTGCTAACTGAAATTTTTGTAGCTTACCAACTACAAATTACACACAGATTTAACTAGTGTATTATATCACAATTAAATGCATCTACATCTTGCTAAAAATGACATGAATGCAATTTAAATAACTCGACACAAAAAAATATAAATCGTTCTCAAACACATAGTTAATACACAACAATTAAACTCATAATGCAAAACAAAAACAAGATAAACACATATCTTTTAAAAATGGTTGTGCAACCAACTTCTTGGGACGAACGTTCATCTCAACCATAGATTTTTTGTTCCAAATTTCAATAGAAATTCACCCCCAAGATATGGCTATCAATCCACAAAAGAGGGTGGTCTCTCATTTTCCCCTCACAACTTAAAATTCCCACAATCCACTGGTTTTCTCCTACAACTATCTTGATTTTCTACCAACTATCTTCCTCTTGACCTACCCAACCCAAGGAATGTACCCCTTCACTTCTCTAATTCCATTAGGTGTCCCATTCATTTATCATGGTCTCTATGGCATGGGTAACCATGAATCTCTCTAGTAGAAAACTCAAGGGATCTCACTGCTAGGAAAACTACCAGGAAAAATAGCAACAATCACTTGTTGTTATAGTGAAAATCACACAAGAGTTCACTCTTCAGGCCTGACAACTTGGATCTTCAGTCTTTTGCTCCAAATATTCTCTTGAATTATCCCTCCATGGTTTCTCTAGCTCCAAGCCCTTATTTCCCACTCTCTACTTGTTGTTCATCCAAAAACATTGACTGTTCAAATTGTTATAACTGCCCATATGAATTTCCTCCCCTTTGGCTTACTTTATTGAATTACACTCTTCCCAAAAATGATTGTACTTATCCCCCATGCTCCTAATAACTATGGGATGTGACTTCTTACATCCACTCTCTTACATGCAGTCAATGATTGGCTCTGGGAACACTCAACAAAAACAACAAAAAGGTTCATATACCAATAATAATTTTAGGAAGTGGGTTGAATTAATTGACATGGGTAATAATTCCACCTTGGACCCCTTTTAGACATTCTCTTAGACCCTCCCCTCTATAGTGGATTAATTCATCCCCCATCTCTGTCTATGTCCCCTAGCAGCTGGCATCACATTTTATTATTAAAATTTAGAAATACAATTCTCATATACATCTCTTGGTCATGTCCACACATTATATCTACATTAAGCATTAATTAAACTAGGGATTACAGTGGGGATGTTATAAAGGGAGTATACAGAAGAATGATTAACAAATTCATTAGTTAAGATAATAGAGACATATCAACAAGAAGCAATTACAATATTTATGTCACCTCTAGCACAACAACAATCTACAAAATATGCCTCCACAAGAAAATGAAGGGTTCAGTATTTCCATCACAGTAAGTTGAGTAGTAACCTTGTTCTTTCCTTCACCATTTTTCTTCTTCAAACAATTGTCATTTTTTCCTTTTTTGTTCCCAACAACCTGTAAAACCTAAGGATGACCCTTGACTAGTTTCTTTTTTCTTCTAGGTCTCTCTTTCATTTTATGGTCCGTGAGAGCCCGATCCTAGTCCTTTTATAAGGACAAACACAATTTATTTTATTTGTTACCCAATATATTACTAATTAATTTAAGATATCTGTTATTTTTTTAGGTTCCCAGAGAACTAGTTCAGGATATAACATTATTGATTTCTCAAGACTTTAACTTTTTAAGCATGAGATTTAAAATGCGTGTCTATCATTATATTTGTTGAATTTAATGGAATGGTCATTTAGAGTTCTCTGCTATATGTGGTCCATACTTTCCTTTCACTTTGTTGAATATTTTTTATCTAGGAGGATCTGAGAATGCTCAAAATTTGATCGTCTCAAATGCTCTCGAAAATGACTTCATTGTATAAAGCTCAATGAGACATTTCCAATGGCACAAGAATCAGCTCAAACATAATTCATATGGAAAATTTATGAATCTTCAAATTTTTGGTCAAATAGGGCTAGGAGGCCAAAAAGGGGGTGCCATGTGGCACCACTGGAAGGGTGACATGTGGCATTTGTACGAAACTGACATGTCATCCGTACAAACCATATGGGTGAATGAGAAATGATGTGGAATAATTAGGTGATGAAATGTGGCATATTTTACACAAATGGACCAATGAGAGGTTGCCACATGGCAACCTCCCATTGGCCTTATATGGTTAAGGTGTTCCAAATTTTTTATGGGTCGACTGGAGTCGAACCCTTGACCTCCACAAAGCACTATGCCTTTATCATTACACCATCATTGTATTACTTAACCATATATGGGGGTGTTTTTATTTATGTTTGCAAGTTGTATATCCGGTGGGAAAAAGGGTTGAGGGATAAGCCCCCAACCCATGGCATATATGATATATATAATGTGACCAAGTGATAAGTTTGCATATGGTTTCATATTATATGCCACTGAATATAAAAAAAATCCACATAACAATTGGCGGTCAGTGGGGTTTGAATCCATGAACTTCCATATAATGTGTCAATGCCCTGACCAGTGCGCCAACAGAGTACCATATAACGGTATTACGACACGAATGTATTATTTTTTTCTAAGAATATGGATGGTGGTTGGGGGTCCGTGCCCTATTTAAGCTAGCACCCAGATTGAGGTAAGGTATAGAGGATGGACATGGAGATGCGTGCAGAACTAAGCATATCTTTCCTCAAAGTTCATGCCATAGGGTATCTAGACATTGATTTTTCATTTTAATTCGTGTTACATGGTTCCTTGAGGAAAACATAGAATGTTTATACTCATTTTTCTCATAATTTTGAGAGGAATTCAATGGTGCACTATGTTTTTGAGTTTGAGAAACAAATAAAAAGATTATTGTAAGAACACAAACATTTGAGCATTAATAAAGCAGTCTCTCAATTGGAAGTGGACTTGGAGACAGAGCCCAAAATGGGTGAAATCTGTTAACAAACTTGTGTTATGTGTTTTATTATTGTTTTTTTCTATTTCACTCGGTTTCTTTCAAGTTAATCATCAATTTAATGAGTTTAGATAAGTAAGTGAATTCATATTATTTGCAAACAGTCAAAGCGATCATTTATATTTCGAATGAAGTTGGATGTTTATGTGTATTTAAGAATAAGGGATTTTCGGATCAAGTTGTTATCAGAGCAGGTTTTTAACAAGTGTTTGCAAGTGAATTCTTACAAGATCCAAATTCAATCTTGGTATAGGTAAGATTGCAAGTTATAATCCAAATATTAAAAAGAGATTGCGTAAGTGAAATATGGCTTCTGAAGGAAAGGAAGGAGAAGATCCTCCCATGAGACCCGAGGAAGTTATGGCTACACTCTGCACGATGAGGGAGATAACAAATGATTTGTATTGAGTATTTCAAAATAATGGTGATGAAGAATCTTCGGTAAAAGGAGAAGGAGGAGGTGAAGGTGGCGGACCTTCAAAAACCTCTTCACCATCATCTTCCTCCAATGGTGCAATTGAACATTCTTCACATAGGAAGAAGCCCTCTAAGAAGTCTTCTTGGTCTCGTACTCATGATTTTACTTTATTGAAATTAGATGTAAAGTTTGACTTGTTGATTTATGATGGAGAATCAAATACAAAGAAGTTGGACAATTGGATCAAGCAGATTGAGGTATATTGCAGGGTACAACATATCATGGATGACACTGCAAAGATACAGTTGGCTACTCTTTGTCTAGGTGGAACAACCTTGATATGGTGGGAGATTAAGACACAAGTTTATATCCTTGAAAATGGTAAAGTAATTTCTGCTTGGGATGAATTTACTATTGCAATAAGAAAACAATTTTATCCATTGGCTTATGTGCAAACTGCAATAATAGATTCACAACATTTAAGACAAGGAAAGGGGAAAAATGTTCAAGTATATACACATGAATTTAAAAAGAAAGAATTATCTTTAGGAATTCCATTATATACCCATGAAACTCTTCTGAAGTATATTGGTGGTATGCATTCATATCTTTGACACACTATATTGATGTTTAACCCTACTAATATTGATGAAGTGTCAGTACAATCCACTCATCTTGAAGCTAGCAATGGAAAGTATATGTCCGAAGATAAGAAGCCACATAATTTTGAGAAAATTCGAAAGGGAAATGGAAGAGTAAGAAATCATCTATAGTAAATAAATATGAAGAGACACATACATGTCCTCATTGCAAAAGGAAGGAACATGAGGAGGCACAATGTTGGAAATTGCATTAGAGATGTGACCAAAGAAGTTTAAGGATAAGGGGAAATAAAATACTACTGCAATGACTCAACAAGATCTAGGATCGGATTCAAGAAATGAATTTAAGATCACAACAATGGGAATAAAAGGTATATCTACCACTAATTCTAGTTCTTCAGTTCAATCTGCTAAATTGGAAGGTCTTCCTCATCAAAAGAAATGAAGTGAGTTTTTCCATGTCGGGGTTATAGTGAAGCATACAAAGGTAGATACTTTGTTTGATAATGGATCTTAAGTTAACTTAATATCTGAAGCAATTGTTAATAATTTGGGTTTAAATACCACACCTCATGTGAAACCATATCCATTAGGTTGGGTGTGTGAGGATGCTAAGTTGCAAGTGATGAAATAGTTTGAAATCAGATTTGCAATTACATCCAAGTTCTTTGATGAGGTTGATTTAGATGTAGTGCCACTTGACACTTGCAGCATAGTCATGGTTAGTTCATATCTATTTGACATGAAAACCATATTCTATCGTGAAGAGAACAAATATCACCTTTTCAAGGACCGGATTGAATATATCGTCGAATCTCACCAAATTAAAACTAATATTTCTTTAGTGGGCACTGGACAAATGAAGAGACTCGTAAATGATATTAAATATTTTGTTCTCATGGTGGTGAAGTAAAAAGAGGAAGATATATTATATGCTTTGTCATGTTGTGATCTATATCATAAACATGAATTGGTAAAGACAATTTCTAACTATGATGAGTTATTTCAGGAACCTACATGGTTGCCTCTTAAGAGGGAGGTTGAACAAAAAAATTATTTGCAGTAGAATGCTCCTCTTCCTATCATTGGTGTGTATAGGTCATCAGTGATAGAGAATGCAAAGATAAAGAAACAAGTTCTGGAATTTCTCAATAAAGGAATCATAAGTCCAGTTCCTCTCCATGTGGATATTCTATTGTATTGGTTCTAAAGAAAGATGGTACGTGGATGATGTGTATTGATTTTCAGGCACTAAACAAGATTACGATAAAGAACCGATATCCTCTTCCTAGAATTGATGATTTATTGGATCAATTAAGAATTTTTTTCTATTTCACTAAGCTAGATTTGAGAAGTGGTTACCATCATATCAGAATTGCAGAAAGTGATATATGGAAAACTGATTTCAAGAAAAAAAAAAGGGTTGTTCGAATGGTTGGTTATGCCATTTGGTCTATGCAATGATCCTGTGACATTTATGAGGGTAATGAATGATGTATTCAGGCCTTTTATATATGATTTTTTCATTTTCTACTTAGATGATATTTTGATATTTAGTCAAACATGGGAAGATCATATAATGAATGTCAGAACAATTTTTAAACTTTTGAAAAAGGAGAAGTTGTACCTGAAGATGTCTAAATGCGAGTTTGGAAAAAATTCTCTAGTATATATGGGTTATATTGTAAGGAATGGTCAGCTGAAGATAGATCCCTCAAAGGTAGAAGTCATAGTGAATTGGCCAGAGCCCAACATTGTCTCATAAGTCAAGAGATTCTTAGGAGAAATACAATACTCGAGAAAATTCATTGCCAATTTCTCTTTCATAGCAACTCCTTTGCATGCATTAACAAGTGTGAAACAAGTCTTTCAATGGGGAGCCAAGCAACAAAAAGCCTTCGAGACATTGAAAGAGAAGATAAGCATTGCACCAATATTGACTCTGCCATATTTGCAACAACCATTTGAGATTCAAACCGATGTAAGAAGATATACCATGGGAGAAGTCTTGATATAAACGAGTTAACCTATTTGTTATCATTCTGAGACTTTTACTCAAGCAATAATTAACTATACAACATATGACAAGAAATTGTATGCGTTGGTACAAAGTGTTAAAAAATGGAAGCATTACTTAATGGGGAAGGAGACAATCATTCATATAGATCATCAACCATTACAGTGTTTTCAATCACAAACCAAGCTACAAGAATCACAACACTTTAGGTGGATGGGTTTCTTACAATAGTTTCATTTGGTAATTAAGTATAAGAAGGGTATTCATAATAAGGTTGCATATATGTTATCAAGACCAATGATCAATGCATTTATAATATTGAAGCATAATTCTTTAGCTCATGAAAGTTATGTTGAACAATATGCTAGAGATGATGATTTTAAATATGTATATAGTGCATTAACGCATGGAAATCAACATGAAGAATTGAATTATCATGTGCATGATAATTTATTATATCATCTTGGAAAACTTTGTATACCTAGATATGAAAGAGCAAGTGTAATCAGAGAAGCACATACATCTCTTAATTTTGGTCATTTTTGGGTAGCTAAGATAGTAGCACAATTGCAAAGACATTTTTATTGTCCTCGAATGAATGAGACAGTTTCCAAGTACATGAAAGGGCGTGTTATGTGTTTCACATGCAAGCCTAGCAACAAAAATTTGGGATTATATACGCCACTTCCAGTACTTTCTCAACCATGGGAAGGTGTGTCCATGGATTTTTTAGGGGGTTTGTCGATGTCCAGAATGTGTCATGATTATTTATATGTCATTGTGGATAGGTTCAATAAGATGTGTATCTTAATGCCATGTGAGAAACAAGTCACAACTTAAAAGACAACACCATTTTTCTTTAGTAATGTTTCGGTTCATTTTGGGTTTCCTTCATCTATTATATTTGATTGAGACTCTCGCTTGGGAAATTTTTGGTCTACTTTATGGGAGATGATGGACACTAAGTTGAAGAAGAGCACAAATTTTCATCTGCGGACAGATGGACATACATAGGTGGTGAACATGACAGTGGTACATTTGTTACGAGGATATTGCAGTAAACATCCTAAGTTGTGGGATGAACAATTGCATTATGTGCAACATGCCTATAATTGTTTCATGCATTCTTCTACTCAAAGAAATCTTTTTGGGATAGTTTCCTAAATCACCTATGGAGTTTTCCTTTGGAGAAGAAAGCAAAGAGGATGAGAAAAATAATGTCGATAAATCTAAGAGGTTCATTCAAAGGATCCAACAAGTACAACATGTAGTATAAGAACGATTGGAGAAAAGCCAAGCCATGTACAAGGCAAGGCATGAAAAACATCAGGTTGATCATCA
Source organism: Picea mariana (assembly GCA_032191745.1). Classification (NCBI taxonomy): domain Eukaryota; kingdom Viridiplantae; phylum Streptophyta; class Pinopsida; order Pinales; family Pinaceae; genus Picea; species Picea mariana. The sequence goes on along the minus strand of JASDQU010011444.1, from coordinate 45,050 downwards.
GTTCCAAGTCAGTGATCAAGTATGGTTACATATCAACAAGGATAGAATAAAAGGTGAAGGTAAAAAGCTCAAACCAATCTGGTATGGTCCAATCAATATTTTGGAGAAGATTGGTATAAATTCCTTTCGTTTAGATCTACCATCTTATATGCAAATATATTCAATGGTGAATGTTGAGAATTTGAAACTTTATGAGCCTCCTATGATTATAGATGAATATGAAGGTGTCGGGTTCCGACAGTTGATGATTTTGATCCAGAGTACATAGAGGAGCTACAAGAAGATGTTATCCTTGACAAAAGGACCAAGACTTCACAACGAGGTGATGTGGAATATCTTTGAGTTGGTATTAAAGGAGTAAAACCAAGCAAAGAAAAATGGATAGAGATCAAGAAAGTGAGGGAGCTTTACCCTCACTTAGTTGTTAATTAATCAAGAATTTTGGTGGTCCAAAAGGCTTCCAATGGGGAGGAATTATCCAGGTGGATCCTGCTCAAAATTTTATCATCTCAAATGATCTATAAAATGACTTCGTTGCATAGAACTTGAAGAGAGCTTTCCAATGGTGCAATAATCACCTTAAACAGAGTTCATATGGAAAAGTTATGACTCTTCAAAGTTTTGGTCAAACAGGGCTAGGATGCCAAAAAGGGAGTGCCACGTGGCACCACTAGAAGGGTGACACATGGCATATGTACGACATTGACATGGAATCCATACAAATTGTATGGGTAAATGATAAATGAAATGGACTGATTAGGTGATGAAACATGGCATGGTTTACAAAGGTGGACTAATGAGAGGTTGCCACATGGAAACCTCCCATTGGCCTTCTATGGTTAAGGTGTTCCAAAATTTTTATGGGTCGACCAAAGTCAAATCCTTGACCTCCACCAAGATCTAGGCCTTTACCATTACACCATTACTGTATTACTTAACCATATAGGGGGAATTTTTATTTATTTTTTCAGGTTGTATATCCAGCAGGAAAAAGGGTCGAGGGCTAGGCCCCCAACCCATGGCATATACAATATATATAATGTAACCAAGTGCAAAGTTTGTGGGGGGTTTCATATTATATGCCATCAAATATAAAAAAAGCAATGTAACAACCAATGGTCGGTGGGGTTTGAACCCCTAACCTATTGTATAATGCACCAATGCTCCGACCGGTATGCCAACAAAGTACCGTATAATAGTATTTCGACATGAATGTATTAATGTTTCCCAAGAATCCAGATGCTGGTTGGTGTTAAATTTTTATGCTTGTTAAACTTGTTAACATTCTATTCATTTTTACAATAGCATACACATCATTAAGCATAAAACATAACCATAAATTGCATCATACAAATATCCAAGATCACAAAAAGATAACCATGCACAACATACACAAGAGATATCTTGGGAAACCCTTCTTCACAAGGGAGAAAAACCTAGCTGCAACCTTTCACTAGATAATAAATTGTGCAAGAGAAAATCTCATCACCAAAAAGAAGTGTGCTAGAATATCAAAAGGCTAGCACTACACAAGAGAGAAGAATAGTCCAAGTGTGTGCTACTCAAGAGAGAGAAAGTGATCCAAGTGTTATGACAAAATGAGAAATAATTATCTCTATTTATACAAGTCCAATGTGAACTTATCTTGTCCAAAAGGTGTCTCTTCATTGAGGGTGACTTTACCTGATTAGGTCTTCTACACAGGACATTGGGGTTCTTCTTGTCTCTAAGCGTCATAGTGAAAGGATGCATCAATATGTCACACATGGTTTCACCCAGTGTGGAAGTCCTCATCTCTTCTAGGGGATACGACCCACTAGAACAAGTCATCATCATCGTCATGGGTTGCTCCCTCATGATGTGTCCACTTGGTTAAATCCCAACTGACATGTCCACATGGTCTGATCCCATGGGATGTTGGTTGCCACCCCAATACAACTTTACACTCCTCTGACAAGTGTCATGCTCAAATCAGTCTCATAGGAGTGTTCTCCAAGTCAACCCTGCTCGATATGGGGAGAATATCAGGGGCATCCCCACGGATCAACCCATCCCATCCACATGTGGAGAAGACCTGTCTTAGGTCAACCTATCCCAGCACAACTGAGGATAAGACCCGTCTCAGGTCAACCCAACTCACTCCATCAGGGAGAATATAGGGAGAAGGCATACGTCGACCCAACCCACTACTCTAGGGAGAAGACCAGAAGAATGTCTCATGAAGCTACAATCATGAACAGTTTGGGGCTCGTTCCCTATTTAATCTGGAACCCAGACTGATGTAAGGTATAGAGGATGGACATGGAGATGCATGCATAACTAAGCATATGTTGCCTCAAAGTTCATGCCATAGGGTATCTAGACTTTGAGTTTTTATTGTAATTCATGCCATAGGGTTCCTTGAGGAAGTATAGAGTGTTTATACTCATTTTTCTCAGAATTTCGAGAGGAATTCAATGGTGCACTATGTTTTTGATTTTGAGCAATAGACAAAAAGATCATTGTAAGAACATAAGCAATTAAGCATTAATAAAGCGATCTCTCAATTAGAAGTGGACCTGAAGACATAGCCCAAAATGGGTGAACTCGTTAACAAACTTGTGTTTTGTGTTTTATTATTTTTGTTTCTATTTCACTCAATTTATTGCAAGTTGGTCATCAATTTAGTGAGTTTGTATAAGTAAGTGAATTCATATTTTTTGCAAACAGTCAGAGCAATCATATATATTTCGAATCAAGTTGGATGTTTATGTGTATTTAAGAATAAATTAACATCTAAGGATTTTCGAATCAATTGTATTCGTTCTACTTTAATGAATGCTATGATGGAAATGTCTTCCTATGCTAATGCATACTCGTTTGGTTTACAAATATTGTAACATAGTGTAAATATTTCCTTTCTATAAGATACCTAGTCCATTCTCAGGTATTTTTTGCATGTGAAGATTTATTTCAAGAATAACGCCTGGTCCTCTCTTAATCATTTTATGGTCTTGCATGTTATATAAATAGAGGAGTACCACGTCTTTAAAAACATAATGGGATTTATCCTCGTGATGTTGACTTAAATACCGCAAGATAGTCTTTTAGAACAACAATTAGTTATTCTTCTAATCATTGTAGAGAATCTATCAATGCCTCCTACATTGTAGATTTATATCATTGGTTCCTTTCAATGTCAATTGTTTCCCAAGTCACCATTGTGTTGTGCTTATGTTTATGGGATGCCTTTAAGCATGTATTGGCCATTCCTCAAATTTCTTTACCATTCACGTCAACCTTCCCTATAGTCAAGTTGTTCTTAGTTTCATTAACACAACTAGTGTTTGTTTGTGCTAATGTGGGAGGACTCATTATTTCCTTCTCACTAGTGAATCTTTTCCTATAGACTACGATACATTGCTCAGTGAGATAGAATTAGATTTTGTAGCACCCGAGACTTACTTTAATCATTGGTATGTCATGTTATTCCCAGCATATGACATCTCATCGTTGATTTCTAATTGAGTGGTTTCACCTATGTTTGGTGACAAGCTTTATTCACATAGTGAGATTTGTGTCATACCTTGGTTTCCATTTTAATCATTAATGGAATTCCTTGCCTCTATCAATATATTTTATTATTGTTTGTTTCTTAGAGGGTATTTTTTGTGTGCTACTTTCATTTGGTGCATGTGAGAGATGTACTTGATGATGTGTTCATTTGAGTTTTTTTCCAAGACATTCAAATCATATCATGTTCCTAATACCTGCTCATGTTGGTTGATGGGGGATGCCTTAATTCCTTCCTTCTAGTGGATCTCTTCCTATTGACACTGGCTCATTTTCTCTCGGAAAAATATTTAGATACCTTTATGGTACCTTGGGGATTGGAATTGTCTATGGTAGGTCCCCTTGCTATTGACAACGAGGATACATCTATATCCCTTGATTGATAGATTCTATATATTGAACAAACATAGGTGAATCCACTCAATCAGTGACCAATGATGAGATATTATATGTTGGGGACAAGGTGACATACCTCCCTTGATTGATGACGTTTATACCATTTTGGAGAATCATTTTGTGATTTCACTTAGTTCCAATTTTTATCTTGATAGACACTAAGACATATATCCACCGTGTATTTTCTCATGGCTATGATTTGACATGGATCCACTATGTATCTCTTTGTGGCCATGATTCTACATTCTATATATACTTCATGGATATGTAGTGTACTTGATTTGGAAACCATGTTTTCCTTTCCACTTGAGCATGGGTATGCCTGCCTTGGGGAAGAGAGTAATCTAATACTTTGGTTTTGTTTGCATACACTTTCCTAAACTTTAGTTCACTAAACTCCGCCTAGGTCCACTTATCTGATTTCTCTTTAGTATTATAATGTATTTCGACCATCATGGTCCCTTATAACCTCATACATTAGGGGGCATCTATTATAGCTTTATTTGGTCATCACTGATCATTAATGACACTTTTGGCTAAGGTATTTCTAGTTCAATATCTCTTCTCTTCTCAAATTAGTTCTAAAGAGACTTTTACTAAGTATACACACTTTCCCTTAAGGAAGCATGCATATCATATGTTCTTTCCCTTCATGCAAGGCACATATGCATTCCAAAAGTTGTAAAATATAATAAATGTGTATTAGTTGTTTGCTCCTAAGTAGGAATTATGGGTTTCACACACCTGTACAACCTTAATTTATGTTGCCAATGAACTTAAACAACTTCTAAGATTACACGTAAGGTTCATATGTTGGAGAAGAGGCAATTTCCCATATTAGTATCCTTGTGTTGGAGCATTGTATTAATAATTTGGTCTTGGATTTTTATGATCATGGCCTTCTGTAGAAACCCTTGTTTCTGAATTTGACTCCCTTGCTTAGATTTGGGATTTAAATACTAGTTGATTTTCACATTGATATATAATAAGAAGTTTTGAAGCAGAGTTGAGGTCTATAAGTGGTCCAAACAAGGAGGAACCAGGATCTGGTGACGAAGGTGCCGACAATAGATTCAATTATTATATTTATGTTATATTTTGATTTAATATAAATATATCTCTCATGTCAGCCACCCTCCCAAAAAAATCAACTTGTAATTCATTTTGTCTATCGTCATTGTTTACATGATTTAGGGAGGAATTGATTACCCAAATTTAGTTAATATTAGTTAGTTATAAGTAGTTATTTACTTTGTCATATGCTTATATCATTCTTGATTACTATACTTGCTTGTGTAGATTTGAAGAGAGTATTAAAGCCTTTGAAGTATTATGGATTCTCTCAAGACTACTTTTTTAGATACAACCAAAAGGGGCTAGCCACCTAGCCACGAGTATTATTCCCCATACATTCTTGTTCGCATTGTCATTCATTACTAATTTGGAAAGATAGTTGTAGTATCTTTGGTTTTCTTTTCCATTGATTTGACCCTAGTAAGTGGAGTATTATTCCCTATCACAATTGTTTGCACAATAGATGAGGAGGATGATACAACTTGGCAAATTAATGTGAAATGCTACATGGTGTTTTTATATAATTTTTGTATTTTATATTTTTTTAGTTGATTTTTTAATTTCAAGAATAGTCGCCAAAAACCAAGAAAATTATCATGTGAATACTTTCAACAAATAAAAAACTAATCTTTTCAACTTTTATAAATTAAAAAATGTATTTTTTTGAAAAAAATAAATTAATTTAAAAATTCAATTACTTTAGAGAGTATTATACAAATCAAACAAAATAATATAAAAGTTAACAAAATTTAACTATAAGGCGATCATTATATTCCCTACATGAAAATACTAATAAAATATGTGCAACCATTTTAAGCTATCATGAATCTCCATTAATGTAATCACAAAATGTTTCCACTAGTAATTGCTCCTGAAGGTGCAAAAAGTACATTGTTATAAGGTGAAAAGGTTGAAAAGTTTTATTTTAAAATTTGGATGCAAATGGTGTCGCACTTCATAAAAATTTTGGCTTAAAACTTTGTTTTTAGCGTATCGCACCAAAACAAAGTTTTAGTGAGACACACTTAAAAAAATGTGGAAAATTTGATTTTGTGTGATGTATCACACAAAAATAAACTTTGGTGCAATGTGATATGGAATGGGTTGTTACAAAGATATAAATATTGAGGAGATGTGATATGTCTCAAGGAATATAACATTTGGTTAATGGGATATGTCATAAGGAATAAAAATTTTGGTACATGTGATATGTCACAAGGAAGAAAACTTTTGGTCATGCAATATGTTGCAGGGATAGAAACTTTGACACTATGTGATATGTTGCAAACAAAGTTATTTTGAGTGCAACATGTTGTGTCACAACCAAACTAACTTTGAGTGTCATGGGTTTTGTCACAACCAAAGTAACTTTGAGTGTGATGCATTGTGTCATGACCAAAGATACTTTTAGTATGATGCAACAAATGAGTAGTTGGCATGCAATGAAGTAGGTTTTTGAAGCATATTATAATTGAAGGATGAAGTTTACATGCATTGGTTAAGAATTACTCAGGTCCATTTTTGTAGTGGTATAATCGAACCCTTTTGAAGTCTTCTTGAAGCAATAAGGCCATTAAATTTTGTGGGAAACATTATGTGTTGTATATGTCCACCATCAGAGATAGAAGTATGGTAGCGTAAGGTTACACTTTGAATAGAGCATACATTCTCAACATCAATGATATGTAGGAATGGTTGAATATCATATGAAAGTGCAAGCATCAAGTCGATGGCATGTTCAGTCAGACAGGTAGACATATAGAAGAAGTGAAAGAGTATAAAAGAGAAACTTCGTATATGAAAAGGGAGAGTGACAAAAAAAAAACATGTATGTAAAGAACATGAAAACAAATTATGCATGAACAATATTGACATAAATCAGCATCGGAGGAAAAAAGGCTCCATCTACAAAGGTGAATTTTAAGTTTTATAGTTGGTTTTTTTAACAGGTTGAAAAGGGTCTCACTTTAGGAAAATACTTGAAAATATGTAAAATTTTACCTCTGGAATATTTGCATATTAATAGGTTTAACTCTATTTCAAAGTTCCCCAAATTTTACAAACTTGTACTCCATAAGGAAATCTAGACAAAGAAAATGAACTTCCAAATTCCAAACAACATGACAGGTGAGTATAGATATCAAGTTTAAATATAAAAAACAACATGAATCCATGATGTCATTACTATAAGATACTAATATTGCATTGATAGGAAATTTGTTATGGCATTGCTGCTATTTTTTACAATAATAATAATAACAATAACAATAACAATAATAATAATATGACGTAGGAAGTGTTTTTATAATGTTTATGAATGAAAACAAAAATCCCAACATCAACAACATTCAAAGAGATTAGTGTCAATTGGCTACATGGTTCAAGATCAACATTGTGATTAGAAAACAAGTTCACTAAGAACAATGAACAAATCTGGAATGGGTTCTCCAAATTTAATCAAGGAGAAAGATAATAATCTCAATTGGATAACAAATTCAAAACCACAATTGAATTCAGTAGAAACAATCACCAATAGGAAAATGAATAAATGGAACTAAACAGGTCCACTCACAAATGAATTAGTGCTCCACCGAGTAATGAATTAGTTAAAAATTTGATTGAAATATCTTGAGCATTCAATCTATGGAAGGAAAATCCTATAAAAAACACTATCAAGTTTGACCAAGAACTCCACAAATTAATTCTTATAAATTCATGATGTTCTACAACATTCCCCAAAAGAGCATTTGCAATACTTGCAAGTTGGGATAATCTCAAATAAGAAAAATTTCATGGTAGTTTAATCTAGGAAACAAATTGAGCTTAACACTAAAAAGACTCTAGAAATATTTAATTTGGTTATATAATTGCACAATGCAACAAGAACAATTCTAGAAGTTGGAATCGATTATTTTTGACATCACAACAAATTTCAATCAATGATGTAGAGATAAATACATTCATTTATCCAATCAAACATTCAATAATGGAAATGGATTTCAAACCCTGCACTGAGAACTATCTGGTAATTGAATTGCATGGCTATGACGAGAGAGTCAGAGAACAAGAAACAATATTACATGGCTGATAAAATGTACTTGAAAAAATCTATTGCAGTAGGCAAATGGGGGAAAGTGAATGGTAAATGGAGTCCTGAAAAGAAATCAGAGTCAGAGTCTGTCTAGGAGTGTGCAGGTGTGAACTAGAGAAGGAATAATAGAAAATTGTTGAACCAACATTGTGAATAGAAGGCAGAGCACCGCCTCTGGGTTGGTAAGGTAGGTAGAGTATGTAGAAAACATTGAAGGAAGGCAGGTGAAGAGGGTTCCTTGAGAGGTAGGTAAGACGTGATGTTTTCAGTGATCAACGATGGAAATTTCCCTAGTGGTTTTCTAACCAAGATCGATGACTATCAATGTTCTATAAATAAAATCCAATGACCATCAACATTGCAGTGAAAAAAATGCATTACTAGTTAAGTATTAAAAAAATTTAGTTTGACCGCTATAAATTTCACAATATCCTTGGATGCGGGTGTCACTCCCATCCACCTAGTGGGCACTATGAGATCCCCTGGTGCACGAAACGACAACCTTCTCCACTCCACCTCATCCTTCCCTCATGTGAATTAAATCTCTCCTCCCCCTGAGGTGTCGAACCTTTACTCCACCAACTGCTCCAACTTGTCACTTGCATGGCCTCAGTACGATGCCCCAATATGTGCGCATGTAGAGGACGAGAGCATTGAAGTCCCTCGAATTAAGCTCCTCTCCTCATGGCCTCTTTGACTTTGTCACCCTCGACCATCTCTGGAATTCCTCCACTGTTTTCTGCGGGAGGTGGCTCTCTATTCTTTGCAGATGATGGCTCTCTGTTCTCTGCAGGCGGTGGTAACTTTCTCCCCTCTCCATGTGTTGAAGGAAAATCTCCCTGCGGACAGGTAGATCTCCTCTTGAGAGCTAGACTCTTAACTCTTAAGACAAAAGATGCTTATCGTGGACATTGACTTCCTTTTAGATCTAGATAAACTAATGTGTGAGGAGGAAGGAGAAAAGAAGTACCTTTTACCGGTGTTGTCCCTGCACGGTCCGAGTTGAGCTCCAATCTTGCACTCCTTGATAAGCCTTGTAGACAAACAAAAGTACAAACAACTTCCTACTCTACTACGATTAGCTTGAAATAGACCTATCTATTAGAGACAAATTCATGTGAGATCAAACACAGATTTGAAAGAAACAGGCCAAGCATATTATATTAAAGAGAACAACAACCAAGAATGCTTACAGCCATAGATGTGAGTGTAGTAGCTTCGTCAAGCCTTCCTCGTCCGAACCCTTGCTCAAACAGTCCACACACTGAATGTTGATGTTCTGAAAGACACCTTCTTCATGAGACCATAGGTTGGATGCTTCACAATACTTTTTCCCCCCTTTCACCATGAGAAGGCATGTTTAAATAGGCTTGGAGAGGCCCAACCACTTGAGATATCTTTGGGGTAAGTTGAGTATTTTACTCCTTTAGTTATGGATCTTCCCTAAGATCATGGCTTGACCAAGGATTCGAAGCCAACCACTTTCAGATATTGAGGGGATCTTTCCCTCAATCTTCTCAACAAACAAAAATTCGCCCGAAATAGGTAGTGCTCCTCCAAAAAGTGCATCAGACCATTATAGCGCTCCCCAAGGGAAGGAAATCAAGCACTGGTGTTATAACTCTCCCCTAAAAGGGTGGACAGAGTGTTATAACGCCCCCTGACAGTGTATAGGGGAGAGATCCTCTCTGAAACTCAATTTTTAGTGGTTCTTCCAATAGTAAGAGACTTGTATTTCTAGTAGACTGATTCCTCCTCTTCACAACTAATCTTTGAGGTGTCCTAAGTGTCCCTGTCATTTTGTTGGAGGCATGACATAGGAAAGAAGGTAGTATGATGTCAGCAACACTTATACACTTGTGGTCAAGATGCGACACTTGTGACACTAATGACGACACTTGTGACACTTGCGAGGTGAGTAATTTTGAGGTGTAACAGATTGCCCCCCAAAGTGTGAAGTTAGAAGACGAGAACTGATAACTGAAATACTTTGCAGACTTTCAAGCAAGGGTGTGGGATTAGAGAACTTGACAGAAGCTACACACAACCATCAAACAAATATTAAGACATGCTTCAAACCTAAGGCAGGCATATCTATGCTTGAGTAATAGAGACTTTCAAGGTATGGTCACCATAAATACACTGCGGATCCATAATTATATTGATAAAAGGTATAGCCACCGAAGATACACTATGGATCTATACTCCCATAACCTAAACTGATCGTAGCCATGAAGAATACATAGTGGATCTACGATATGAAAAGACATAGCCACGACTAATACAAAGTGGGTCTATGTGACAGTATATGTGTCATTGTTCAAGAGAAACTCTGTCACAACTTGGGCAAAGTACATATCAGAGTGATCACTTAACCCAAGGTCTTCTTACTGATCCCAATGTAGTATGAATCTAACCATGTGAATAGATGTCTTGATGTCGAACATGGCAGAAACCACTTGATTATCGGTCAATGATGTAAACTGTTAACAAGTGCAAGGGAAATCACCATTGATGTCAATGATTCCCAAGGTACACTATGTTAGAAAAACAGGACCACGGAGCAATAAAATAAAACAAATGCAGAAACAAAACACAGAAGAAACACAATACAAGAGAGACACAGATTTACGTGGTTCACCCAGTGTGGGCTACGTCCACCAGAGAAATTNCCAGGTCCTTCCTATATTATTATCCAACAAATGAAGGGATACAACCTACAGCAAAACCCACTGTAACTTCCTCTTCTTTCTCTCACAGTCTCCTCTCTCAGAATACAATATTCACCATCCTACATAGCCGTAATACATTTCCCTCATAAAAGAGGGTTGCCTTCTAAGGCAAAAAACCCTAACATAATCTCTACCGTTAGATCTGCGACCTTATAATGAACGGTCCAGATTTACAATGAAATTACAATATACTTTTATAAGGCAATTTTTTCTTTGGGGGCTTCGCTCTCGAACCCCCATCGGGGGACGCTGCCCCTGAACCCCCGCTGGGGGCCCGCTTGCCCCCAGACCCCCCAGCCGAGGGGATGGACCCTCCGGACCCCGCAGAGGGGGTACCCCCCCTCTGCACTCCCCCACGTGGAAGAGTGTACATACTTCTGGGATGTAAATACTTCATGGGGTATAAACACGGCTGAAAGAAAGAACCTCTGAATCAAGAA
>JASDQU010011444.1:22816-33665 GCA_032191745.1 Picea mariana | reverse complement strand
TATTATTATCCAACAAATGAAGGGATACAACCTACAGCAAAACCCACTGTAACTTCCTCTTCTTTCTCTCACAGTCTCCTCTCTCAGAATACAATATTCACCATCCTACATAGCCGTAATACATTTCCCTCATAAAAGAGGGTTGCCTTCTAGGGCAAAAAACCCTAACATAATCTCTACCATTAGATCTGCAACCTTATAATGAACGGTCCAGATTTACAATGAAATTACAATATACTTTTATAAGGCAATTTTTTCTTTGGGGGCTTCTCCCCCGAACCCCCGCTGGGGGCCCGCTTGCCCCCAGACCCCCCAGCCGAGGGGATGGACCCCCCGGACCCCGCAGAGGGGGTACCCCCCCTCTGCACTCCTCCGCGTGGAAGAGTGTACATACTTCTGGGGTGTAAATACTTCATGGGGTATAAACACGGCTGAAAGCAAGGACCTCTGAATCAGGAAGATAATCAGGCTCCACAACCAACACCCTAGTACATTCCAACGAATGTGAATGGATGAGATGAAGTCGAACATCTGTGGAATCATTCGATCAGTGGTCAATGATGTAAACCCACTGTCGAACATGAAGAGGCCTGCCATTGAGGCATGTAGGTCCCAAAGTACTAATTGGTTTCTAAGTCTAGTTCCTGGATAATGTGTTGAAGTCGACAGGAATAGACTCGTCAAAGGAGGGCCTTGATGTATCCCCCATCAACGACACGAAACAGACACAGATATGTAATTGGTAGATCAAATGAACATGGACTGGCATGGGTATTGAGACAAGATCTTTATGATGGTTGACTCTCGAGGTGGATACTTCCCTTGAACACTGAGGCACAATAGAAAAAACATGACACGGACCAAAACACGATAATGCAGTGGATATTGTGACTTGCGTCGAGTGACCCAAAGGAGTAAGAAAAATTCAGAGGATTGGTTCAGTGTAGAGGTTCAATGGATTAAGATGTGCACAAATACAAAGTGTCGTGTTCAAGGGCGACTCTAAGAGTTACTGGTAATGTTCTCAAAAACTGCTTGTCTTGCTTCCTTCAATTTTTCCCCCATCCAGATAAACGAGTACCTCTTTTTAATTTAACGAGCTCGAGGAGGGTAACACATGCTTGATATAACTCACCTTCGGTAAGTTCCTCTTATTTTGTTTAAAAAACTAGAAGAAGTAAGGGTTCAATCCCGTATGGGCCTTTTGATGTTTCTTTAACGAGTCCAAAGATAGAAAACTCGAAGGTTTTTCATGATTATAGAGTCTGGAAAAACACTTAAAAGAGAACTCTCTCAGTTCCTTTTTCGTAAAGTAACCTGATGAGACCAAAAAAGAGATAAACTATCGCTCAACAGACGTTTTCTTCAAATACTTTAACGATCATGAAGAGAACAAGGTTGCTTGGCAATCTTTTCATGTTTAGAGAGTCTGAAAAGAACTTAAAGATGACTCCAATGTTGTCCTTTTTCGTAATGTGAGTCTCGTGAGGCCAAAAAAGAGATAAACTACCACTAGAAAGACGTCCTTTCAAACCTTTTAACGAGTGGGAAAGGAAGCAAGATCACTCGGCAATCTTTTCATGTTTAGAGAGTCTGAAAATAGCTTAAAGACAACTCGAGGGGGTTCATTTTTCGTGTATCCATATAGGTCCGAAAAAAAGATAAAAGTTTACCTGGATTCATTCTCATGTATTTACGAGCACGAGAAAGAACAAAGACTAAGCTTGGTATGCCCCTAGCTTGATATCTAGTGGCTTAACTCCAGAATTATCATCAAAGGCTGGAGACATGCCCTCCAAGCTTCAATTCATTCACCGACTTTGAGGTTGTCACTAATTTCTCTAGTAGATGAGAAAAAGGAGAAAGGTGGATGAAAAGAAGGTTCAAGAGAGGTGACTGTTTCATTTTTTAATGAGCTTGACACAGGAAAAGAACTATGCTTAGGGTTCTGGGTTAAATCCCCAGATTGTTGTTTCATTTTTTGACGAGCTTGCTACAGAGAGGAAAACTATGCTCAAGCCTCTATTTCATTTTTTAACAAGATTTCCACAGAGAAGAGAAACTATGCTCATGGCCTCTGTTTCATTTTTTAATGAGCTTGCCACAGAGAAGAGAAACTATGCTCATAACTGCTTCTTGATCATGGCTTCCAAGAGGATAATGCTCTGGAAGGATACCATGTCAAGGGACAAAACTTGGTCATGGACTCTAGGATATCTTCGCTGGATAGAAGATAATCACTCGGGAAGGAACACATGTCGATGGTTGTGATAGGGGTAAGGAGATCAGGCTCCAATAACCCTACCGCAGAAATCACCATGTCAACTATTGGATCCAAATCATCGGAAGTCGAAGGCATGGGAGACGATGGAAAATCAACTTCAGGAGGGGAGATAGAGTGTATATCTTCCCAAATTTCTTCACAAAGGGGAAGAAAAGAGGATTGATGATAGTTATCATCCCAAGGTAGCTTGTCAATGCGAAACATTTCCATGATAGATTCATCTGAGGGAAAAATTGGGGAAATGTAGTTGATCGCAGACGACAAGGAACTCAACCATGATTGCATCGAGGAAACGTCAGGTGCCAATAGATGTTGATCATCCGACGAGGGAGAAGCAGATTGGATAGAAATGTATGATGGTTCAGCTGGACCAAGTGGCACGGTGTCACCTAGTGCATCGAATTCCAACAGACAAGGTACAACCCAAGGGTCAGATGATTCCAAAGATTGATAAGTCACGGTTGAAATCATATCGACGGTGGAAATATGATGTGTAGTTGGTGGAAGTGGTGTAGGGAAGGTACCCATGAGGCTAGAATATTTCAGTAAGCCAACACCAACGCTTTCATACATGATCTTGTGGTCTCCCAAGAAAGGAATATTGTTGGTAGCGGGAGTGCAAGCATCGATCGTGCAGAAATCCAACTGATCAACAATGACAATTTTGCCTTGATCACGAAATTGGACACATTGAAAAACTGACGAGGCAACGATAGTCGTAGCATAAAACCAACTTCTTCCAAGTAACAAGTTGTAATCGAGGGGAGCATCGACCACCTCGACATCAACAGTAATAGTTTTGCCACCCAATTGGATGGGCAAGGGCTATAAAAGCCCATGGGGATGAAAACCTCACCCGTCGAAGGCGCATAACATCGTTGGGGATTTGTTGAGTGCTGGTGATTTTAAACCTTTCCAACATGCTAAAGACATGACACAAGTCGAGGGTCCCTCATCCAAAATAGTTCGGTGGATCTGTTGATTGTGAACAACAACATCAACTTGAAAAGCAAGTTGGTGGGAGAGTCTAGACGTATAATTGTCCAGGTTAAACATAATCTGGTTGGACGACTCAGGATCAACAGCGCCAATAGCGGCCAAGAGCATTCTACGTTGACTGGGGCAGTGTTGTAGAACTTCTTACATGAACATAGCACACAATGTTTGAGCCAAATCTTCAACAATGTTGTAGTTCTAGGCGGCACATGAACTAGGGTTAAAGGTAGCTTTGTGAATAGTGCTCTTAGGAGGGTGTAAGATAGAGTCGAACGTGGGTTTCTCAATCTGAAGTGGTCCAGATGGAGGATTAATCGATGGAAGACTAATGGAGGATGATGATGGATCCGGTAAAGTACCAGTACTGTTAATATCTTTTCCTTTGTTAGGGTTACCTGGTGTGTCGTAGGTCTTAGAGAGAGTGGTCAAATTAATCCCATTAAACATATAGATATGTGCACTCGACGAGGTCTCATCATTAGGATGGCTAGAACTGCCCCCAGGAGAGGGAGTTTCAGCAACCATGGATTGTTGTTATGGAAAAGGCTGAGTAAGCATAGCGGGTTGTGACTTTGCTTGGAAAATTTTGGCCACTTCATTGCGAAGTGGACAGTCTCGAGTGTAGTGATCGTCACCACAAATGATACACAGGAATTTCAGTTTCCGTTGTGTTTTCTTTTTGGTAGCAGGTGTTTGATTTTTTGTTTGTTCATTGTTATTTTTTTATTTATTCTTTGTCTTCTTCTTACCTTCGGATTGTTGTGAAGGGGTAGATTGAACTGCATTCACCTCAGAGATCTGAGTTTGGGGGGAAGTAGAGGAGAGTGTGAGTGATTGGGAAGTAGATTGAGTTTTGATGGAACCGATAACACCATCCGCATGAGATGAGGATGAAGGCTTAGATGGATCGGTATTAGCTCGAGCAGCATTCAGAAGCAAATCATACAAAGTACCAGATTGGGAATAAACCAAATCTAAATACTGAGCCCGAGCGATGGCTTGTTCCTCAGTGACCGCACCACCCATAGCGACATCGCGAGCGATCGAGGGTAACAATGATTTAGTAAACCATTCTGCCAATAGTATGTCAGGAATGACTACCTTGATCATCCTTCGTCGTCGCCTCCACTCATGAATATGGTCAGAGATATGCACATAGTTAGTTTGACGAAGGGAGGTCAAGAGTTCAGTACCCATCTTGTAGTGAATAGGCAGTTGAAAGTGCGTGAGGAAAGACATGGCAAGGGAATTGAAATCATGAAAAGAAGCATGTAGTAGTTCAATATACCACTTTGTTGCCGAACCAGTAAGTGTTCGCTGGAAAAGACGCAAACGTACAGAATCATCCATGAGGGAGTTTGATGAACACCACAAATGGAAAGTCATCACATGGTTGTTTGGATCTTTTCCAGGGTTTTCGTCAAATTTTGGAATATTATAAGAAAGTTTAGCTGGAATGACTGGCCAAACCGGTGAATGAAAAATAGGATCATTAGTTAACCGAGACAAGTCTAGGAGATCCAGAGTCGCAAGGAAAGGTAGCTGGCGATTACTTTGCAGATGATACTGGTGCAGCATAGGAACACCAGTAGGACCATAAACTAGGTTAGGTGGACAGTTGTAACCGATAGGTCCTCCTATATACGGTTGTTGCTGGCCAGGATAAGTAGGATTCGATGGTGGATGAGAAACATTTGCATAACCCGGTGGGTTTTGAGCATTATAGGCCAGGTGATTTGCTTGCCCATGAGGAGGATAAACATTTTTCCCTTGAGAATGGTAAGGAGTAGATCCCAGAGGCGAATACACATTAGACCCATGAGGAGGATAAGACTGTGGTCCCGGAGAACTCCAGGTGGTGTTTGGGATGCCGCCTAGATAAGGTTGTCCGTAAGATGTTCTGAAAGGAACAAGATTTGATACTCCTCCTAGTGGATTATGAGATGAGTGCCCCCCAATGTGGGGTTGAATGAAAGTGCCTCCTGAAGATACTCCCCAGGATTGTGAAGGGTTTCCATCAAATGAAGGTTGCCCCCCTGCCAGCGGTGGATTAACGATCGGGGAATGACTGGCAAACGAAGGTTTCCCTCCGGGAGGAGCATGAAAAGGGGGTTGTCCCCCGGAAGGGGTAGGACTTCCATGGAAAGGTAGTCTGCCAGGAGGTTCATTAGATGGTGGTTTCCCTCCAGCCGGTTGTGTTTGGCTAGCAGGGGTCTGCATTCTCGGGTGAGCAGATGTCCCAGCAGGATCGTGTAGAACATTTGGAGTTGTAGAGTAAAAGCTTGTAGAAACGGGGGTAGAGATTGAAGTGCCTTGGGGATGAGTAGAGGTGATGAGTCCATCATTAGGATGGACTTGTGATGGTGTAACAGTAGGGTTAATAACCTGATCGACTGGGTGATTCATGGTTTGACCGGATGGTCCTGTTTCACTGGGAGGGTCATGAGGATGAAAGGGTTGTCGAAAGGATTCGAAATGTTCATAGAGATCGCGTCCCCATGAAGTCCTCCATACAGAATAAGAAGGTGTGGGATTGGTATCTACTACAGTGCTAGGACGAACAAGAGTCCTATACTCATCACCAAATATTGGTTCTGTGGATCCCATATATGTTTCGGTAAAAATCCTCTCTGGTAATAGTGGGACCTCTTCGTCTATGACGTTCCCAAGGGAGTCTAAATGAACCAAAAGTGGTTCAAGAGGGGTTACCAACACAGACGTAGTGGGATTCTCAACCGTAACCAAAGCACTTTCTGAGTTATCTAACGAAGGAGCAATAACACTTCCAGCGTCGGATTGGTTTTCTACCTCTCTACAGTAGTTGTCTTCTGGAGGGTTAGGAGGTAAGGGTTTATAGCCTTCCAGAGGCATCCCTTGCATCCTACGTGATTGACAAAGACCTTTATTGTCTATAGGCTCAATTGTGGAGAATAACAGAACACACTGAAAAACTAGGGCCGACTAACAAAAAGAAACAGCATACGCTAATAAAATCTAGGAATCAACCAAGCAAACAAAACTTCTCTCGATGATCGTACTAGTTGGTGATGAAATCCAACGTTGCGTGATCAAGTCAAGAAGGGGCTAAGATATGGTGGAACAGTTACAATGGCGACCTGCTTAACAGACTTTAACCTTGGTGCAAGCTTCCACACAATAATTGTGGATTTACCCTCCAAGGAGCCCGAGTGAGTTTGACCAATGTCTGTTACAGGTACAGTGAGACTTCCCTTCACCGTCACCTTGTGTAAGTACCTCAAGATTATGGCAACTAAAGACACCAATTTGCAGTGAGTCCCTGGGTGGGTACAGTCGATAGTCCGATATGAAATGTATGGGTAGGATAACAAGTCCGAAATCAACCTGAGAGGCTCCCACACATAATCGTGGGTATACCTACCCCCAATATACGATTCGACCACTACAAACAGTTGAACAACGGAGGGATAATCTCTGTAATTTGCCCGAATGCGACCTCGTGCATAACCCCTGTGTGAGAGGGGGATCCCAGAAAACTAATACGACAATTGGATTTGACTCTCCCTAGCTCAGGATGCTAATGTTTGTTTTGAAAACTTTGGAGATTTGTACTAACAGCCTAATCCAAAGTGCTAACCCTAGTCTATTGTTGGTGGAAGATCCTAAAAAGAAAAGTGTTCTAGATAATTTTTAATTAGCGTTCGTTTTTCAGTTGTTCTTTACTCAAAGGGTGTATGAAAGTGAAATTGATGGAATGATGACTCAAATTCCCAAAAAATGCATGAAATATGATAAGAAATCATTTATTTTCAATGAACACCTATTTAAGGGAAAGAGAAAGAGTCGTTTTCACTATCAAACACTAATATGGAATGTCCTCAATCAATTTGTTCTCAACCAAATGTAATGCAATGCTAAGACATTTCAGAAATGTCTTCTAATATGAAAACCAATCACTAAGATCTATCTTTGTCATTTGTATGTGAATGATGATTAATTCAATGCAAAAAATTCTCCTGCCAACTACCCTTTCATATTAAGGAGATTCAGACAAGCATAAGCAGATTTCGCATAAACGACTCACCCTCTTGCTATGATTGAAACAAGAAGCAAAGAGAAAACAAAAGATAACAAAGAAAATCAATAATTTCACACAAAAGAGAGATGTTTAAGAACAATGACCTTGAAGAACCAAATGAGATGATTCACAGATTTTTGATGTCCTTCACCAGAGTTCCCACTCAGTTGGATAAGAGAGAAGAAAGCAGTGGATTGATTCCAAGTTCTCAATAGCAGAAGAACTCAAAATAAGGAAGAAGGTCAAAAAATCTAAACAACAAAGTGCTTATTTCTCATAAGGAAGGATGTCAAAGGTCAATAGGAAGAAGCATTGAATCACAAAGAAGCTCAGCAAGTGAAAAACAGAGATTGGATCTCATAAAAGACAATTATGAAAAGGATTTTTTGCAAAGAGAGGTTGGTGCTCTAGTGTAAGGGGCACTAGAGCATTATAACGCTCTGTCTAAGGCCTTTAGGGAGCACTGGCACCCTGCTAGCAAGGTAGGGGAGCGCTGGTGTCCTAAAACCCAAAAAATTGTCCAAAAAACCCAAAATTTCAGTCAAACTTTGGCAATCAAGATGAATGTGATGGGGTAAAGAGTCAATCAACATATGAAATCAAACATATGGGGTGAACAAGGTCTAAAAATAAAAAAGGGTAAGACAATGTCTGGGAGGAAAACCAAAACGGAAGGTTTCGATTCATCCCCAGTGGAGTCGCCAATTTCCGTTGAAGGAAAATCTCCCTGCAGATAGGTAGATCTCCTCTTGAGAGATAGACTCTTAACTCTTAAGATAGAAGATGCTTATCGTGGACATTGACTTCCTTTTAGATCTAGATAAACTAATGTGTGAGGAGGAAGGAGAAAATAAGTATCTTTTATCGGTGTTTGTCCCTGCACAGTCCGAGTTGAGCTCCAATCTTGTGATCCTCGATAAGCCCTGTAGACAAACAAAAGTATAAACAAATTCCTACTCTACTATGATTAGCTTGAAATAGACCTATCTATTAGAGACAAATTCATGTGAGATCAAACACAGATTTGAAAGAAATAGGCCAAGCATATTATATTAAAGAGAACAACAACGAAGAATGCTTACATCCATAGATGTGAGTGTAGCAGCTTCGTCAAGCCTTCCTCGTCCGAACCCTTTCTCAAATAGTCCACACACTGAATGTTGATGTTCTGAAAGACACCTTCTACATGAGACCATAGGTTGGATGCTTCACAATACTTTTTCCCCCCTTTCACCATGAGAAGGCTTGTTTAAATAGGCTTGGAGAGGCCCAACCACTTGAGATATATTTGGGGTAAGTTGAGTATTTTCCTCCTTTATTTATGGATCTGCCATAAGATCATGGCTTGACCAAGGATTCAAAGCCAACCACCTTCAGATACTGAGGGGATCTTTCCCTCAATCTTCTCAACAAACCAAAATTTGCCCGGAATAGGTAGCGCTCCTCCAAAAAGTGCATCAGAGCGTTATAGCGCTCACCAAGAGAAGGAAAGCAAGCATTGGTGTTATAACGCTCCCCTAAAAGGGTGGACAGAGTGTTATAACGCCCCCTGACAGTCAGGCAAACTAGGATGGATATGACTTATAACACCTCCCCTGCCCGTCATGGCAAACTAGGATGGGTATGTTAAAACACCTCCCCTGCTCGTCATGGAAAACTAGGATGGATATGACTTATCTATCCCTAAATTTCTTCAAAAACTATTAGATGATTGGGAAGAGGAAATTTCAGGCTCTCCCCCAGCCTCCCGACGCACCTCTAGACACCGTTGCAGATACTGGGTTGTAAAAAACCTACTCACCCACACCCTCCTCAACCTCTCGGGTGTCTTCGTTCATAGCCCTCCTAGCTCACCTCGCTCACCCCACTCCCCCACCACTCACCCTCCTCCTTCAGCTACTCCCTCCCTCGACACCCTTCCTCTTTCTTTTGCGACCCACCCCATCACCTCTGTTTCTCAGGAGAATTATAACAAACAAACAATAGAGACTCCATCACGCAAACAAAGTTTGTTGATGGCTCCATTCATCAAGAATGCAGGCCTCTCGGTCAAGGAACCAAGTTTGGACAACTCCAGCTCCTCCAACGATAACGACAACGACTTCGGTAGTTGCCCCATTGTAGAAGAGATTCCTCTGGACGAACCTCCAACTGTGACTGGAAAGCATACGCAATTCCTAGGCTTGTGTTCATTTTTCATTTTTCTCAGTTATGTTTAGGCTTTGGTTATATGACATTAATTATACAAACAAACACTATAATTATTTTTGTAAGCTTGGTGTCCCCCCAAAGGGAAGGCAAGATGGTCATGTTTTTTTCCAGCCTGATTTCTCAATCAGGGCAGGCCTCAGTTTTCAGGTTGCTTTGTCCATTCACTGGGATAAACACTTTTGATTTTATGCTTGTATCTTTACTGTATTTTTAATAGAATAGCTCCATAATTTACAAAAAAAATAAAAAAATCACAATATGAATTAAATGGAGCTTGTACAAACAACATGGAAATGCTTATACTAGTGTTGAGGAGGACTTTCTAATTACTATGTTAAAGCTAAGGAAGTTTTTAGCACATTATCTTAAGCATGTGGTATGCATAGTTTTTTTTAAGAATAAATGGTGTGATAGTTGTATAATCAAGTAATTATGTTAAATTTAATTAATGATCCTTAATCTTAATAATAATTTTAAATTAATGATAATTTTATTTGAACATATATTGTATATGTATATATGAATCATATATACTTATTTAATGGTATGTTGAAATAAATTTTATGATTATTATATTTTTATTGAAAAAATAATACAAAGAAATATTTTAAAGAATTTGTTATTATCTAAATTATTGTATAATATTACAAAAATAACCTTGACATTGGTTATAATAAGAAATTAAAGACATTTTAGTAATAAGAGGGAGCTGTTACAAAGCATGGACACACGAGTGTCCTTAAGGCTTTAGTTCCACTGCATATCTTCAAAGCTTCTACACTTATTCAATGCTTACTTATGTATGCATATAAGGATGGTATAACACACTTTCTAAAATGATCTTTATTCCGTCTCATGGGCATATGTGGTAGTTGCTTTTTATCTCAACATATCATTTGATATTGAAGTGACTAGTGAGATCTCAAGTAATTATTGATTTTTTTTTATGTGAGGTACTATTAGGAAACATGCTTTTAATGAAGGATTTTGTGTAGGTATTACTCAAAGTTCAACATTCGTAGAGGTGTTTTAGTAGAGGTTTTGGAAGGGGGCACATAAATACAAGTGTTTCTATTGCACTTAAAATTCTTTTGCGATGACATATAATAGAGGATGAAGTTCTTCCCTTGCAATATATCATATCTTTTCAAAATTTCTATCTCTACGACATAGCACATTGCATTAAAGTTTTTCTTTGTGTGGTATATAAAGGTGAATAATTTTTTTTAAAGGGGGTGCATAAAGACAAGTGTGCATAGTGCACCTAAAACAATTTTGGTTGTGATATATGGCATTGATCC
>JASDQU010011444.1:3666-15438 GCA_032191745.1 Picea mariana | reverse complement strand
ATGAAGTCCTCCATACAGAATAAGAAGGTGTGGGATTGGTATCTACTACAGTGCTAGGACGAACAAGAGTCCTATACTCATCACCAAATATTGGTTCTGTGGATCCCATATATGTTTCGGTAAAAATCCTCTCTGGTAATAGTGGGACCTCTTCGTCTATGACGTTCCCAAGGGAGTCTAAATGAACCAAAAGTGGTTCAAGAGGGGTTACCAACACAGACGTAGTGGGATTCTCAACCGTAACCAAAGCACTTTCTGAGTTATCTAACGAAGGAGCAATAACACTTCCAGCGTCGGATTGGTTTTCTACCTCTCTACAGTAGTTGTCTTCTGGAGGGTTAGGAGGTAAGGGTTTATAGCCTTCCAGAGGCATCCCTTGCATCCTACGTGATTGACAAAGACCTTTATTGTCTATAGGCTCAATTGTGGAGAATAACAGAACACACTGAAAAACTAGGGCCGACTAACAAAAAGAAACAGCATACGCTAATAAAATCTAGGAATCAACCAAGCAAACAAAACTTCTCTCGATGATCGTACTAGTTGGTGATGAAATCCAACGTTGCGTGATCAAGTCAAGAAGGGGCTAAGATATGGTGGAACAGTTACAATGGCGACCTGCTTAACAGACTTTAACCTTGGTGCAAGCTTCCACACAATAATTGTGGATTTACCCTCCAAGGAGCCCGAGTGAGTTTGACCAATGTCTGTTACAGGTACAGTGAGACTTCCCTTCACCGTCACCTTGTGTAAGTACCTCAAGATTATGGCAACTAAAGACACCAATTTGCAGTGAGTCCCTGGGTGGGTACAGTCGATAGTCCGATATGAAATGTATGGGTAGGATAACAAGTCCGAAATCAACCTGAGAGGCTCCCACACATAATCGTGGGTATACCTACCCCCAATATACGATTCGACCACTACAAACAGTTGAACAACGGAGGGATAATCTCTGTAATTTGCCCGAATGCGACCTCGTGCATAACCCCTGTGTGAGAGGGGGATCCCAGAAAACTAATACGACAATTGGATTTGACTCTCCCTAGCTCAGGATGCTAATGTTTGTTTTGAAAACTTTGGAGATTTGTACTAACAGCCTAATCCAAAGTGCTAACCCTAGTCTATTGTTGGTGGAAGATCCTAAAAAGAAAAGTGTTCTAGATAATTTTTAATTAGCGTTCGTTTTTCAGTTGTTCTTTACTCAAAGGGTGTATGAAAGTGAAATTGATGGAATGATGACTCAAATTCCCAAAAAATGCATGAAATATGATAAGAAATCATTTATTTTCAATGAACACCTATTTAAGGGAAAGAGAAAGAGTCGTTTTCACTATCAAACACTAATATGGAATGTCCTCAATCAATTTGTTCTCAACCAAATGTAATGCAATGCTAAGACATTTCAGAAATGTCTTCTAATATGAAAACCAATCACTAAGATCTATCTTTGTCATTTGTATGTGAATGATGATTAATTCAATGCAAAAAATTCTCCTGCCAACTACCCTTTCATATTAAGGAGATTCAGACAAGCATAAGCAGATTTCGCATAAACGACTCACCCTCTTGCTATGATTGAAACAAGAAGCAAAGAGAAAACAAAAGATAACAAAGAAAATCAATAATTTCACACAAAAGAGAGATGTTTAAGAACAATGACCTTGAAGAACCAAATGAGATGATTCACAGATTTTTGATGTCCTTCACCAGAGTTCCCACTCAGTTGGATAAGAGAGAAGAAAGCAGTGGATTGATTCCAAGTTCTCAATAGCAGAAGAACTCAAAATAAGGAAGAAGGTCAAAAAATCTAAACAACAAAGTGCTTATTTCTCATAAGGAAGGATGTCAAAGGTCAATAGGAAGAAGCATTGAATCACAAAGAAGCTCAGCAAGTGAAAAACAGAGATTGGATCTCATAAAAGACAATTATGAAAAGGATTTTTTGCAAAGAGAGGTTGGTGCTCTAGTGTAAGGGGCACTAGAGCATTATAACGCTCTGTCTAAGGCCTTTAGGGAGCACTGGCACCCTGCTAGCAAGGTAGGGGAGCGCTGGTGTCCTAAAACCCAAAAAATTGTCCAAAAAACCCAAAATTTCAGTCAAACTTTGGCAATCAAGATGAATGTGATGGGGTAAAGAGTCAATCAACATATGAAATCAAACATATGGGGTGAACAAGGTCTAAAAATAAAAAAGGGTAAGACAATGTCTGGGAGGAAAACCAAAACGGAAGGTTTCGATTCATCCCCAGTGGAGTCGCCAATTTCCGTTGAAGGAAAATCTCCCTGCAGATAGGTAGATCTCCTCTTGAGAGATAGACTCTTAACTCTTAAGATAGAAGATGCTTATCGTGGACATTGACTTCCTTTTAGATCTAGATAAACTAATGTGTGAGGAGGAAGGAGAAAATAAGTATCTTTTATCGGTGTTTGTCCCTGCACAGTCCGAGTTGAGCTCCAATCTTGTGATCCTCGATAAGCCCTGTAGACAAACAAAAGTATAAACAAATTCCTACTCTACTATGATTAGCTTGAAATAGACCTATCTATTAGAGACAAATTCATGTGAGATCAAACACAGATTTGAAAGAAATAGGCCAAGCATATTATATTAAAGAGAACAACAACGAAGAATGCTTACATCCATAGATGTGAGTGTAGCAGCTTCGTCAAGCCTTCCTCGTCCGAACCCTTTCTCAAATAGTCCACACACTGAATGTTGATGTTCTGAAAGACACCTTCTACATGAGACCATAGGTTGGATGCTTCACAATACTTTTTCCCCCCTTTCACCATGAGAAGGCTTGTTTAAATAGGCTTGGAGAGGCCCAACCACTTGAGATATATTTGGGGTAAGTTGAGTATTTTCCTCCTTTATTTATGGATCTGCCATAAGATCATGGCTTGACCAAGGATTCAAAGCCAACCACCTTCAGATACTGAGGGGATCTTTCCCTCAATCTTCTCAACAAACCAAAATTTGCCCGGAATAGGTAGCGCTCCTCCAAAAAGTGCATCAGAGCGTTATAGCGCTCACCAAGAGAAGGAAAGCAAGCATTGGTGTTATAACGCTCCCCTAAAAGGGTGGACAGAGTGTTATAACGCCCCCTGACAGTCAGGCAAACTAGGATGGATATGACTTATAACACCTCCCCTGCCCGTCATGGCAAACTAGGATGGGTATGTTAAAACACCTCCCCTGCTCGTCATGGAAAACTAGGATGGATATGACTTATCTATCCCTAAATTTCTTCAAAAACTATTAGATGATTGGGAAGAGGAAATTTCAGGCTCTCCCCCAGCCTCCCGACGCACCTCTAGACACCGTTGCAGATACTGGGTTGTAAAAAACCTACTCACCCACACCCTCCTCAACCTCTCGGGTGTCTTCGTTCATAGCCCTCCTAGCTCACCTCGCTCACCCCACTCCCCCACCACTCACCCTCCTCCTTCAGCTACTCCCTCCCTCGACACCCTTCCTCTTTCTTTTGCGACCCACCCCATCACCTCTGTTTCTCAGGAGAATTATAACAAACAAACAATAGAGACTCCATCACGCAAACAAAGTTTGTTGATGGCTCCATTCATCAAGAATGCAGGCCTCTCGGTCAAGGAACCAAGTTTGGACAACTCCAGCTCCTCCAACGATAACGACAACGACTTCGGTAGTTGCCCCATTGTAGAAGAGATTCCTCTGGACGAACCTCCAACTGTGACTGGAAAGCATACGCAATTCCTAGGCTTGTGTTCATTTTTCATTTTTCTCAGTTATGTTTAGGCTTTGGTTATATGACATTAATTATACAAACAAACACTATAATTATTTTTGTAAGCTTGGTGTCCCCCCAAAGGGAAGGCAAGATGGTCATGTTTTTTTCCAGCCTGATTTCTCAATCAGGGCAGGCCTCAGTTTTCAGGTTGCTTTGTCCATTCACTGGGATAAACACTTTTGATTTTATGCTTGTATCTTTACTGTATTTTTAATAGAATAGCTCCATAATTTACAAAAAAAATAAAAAAATCACAATATGAATTAAATGGAGCTTGTACAAACAACATGGAAATGCTTATACTAGTGTTGAGGAGGACTTTCTAATTACTATGTTAAAGCTAAGGAAGTTTTTAGCACATTATCTTAAGCATGTGGTATGCATAGTTTTTTTTAAGAATAAATGGTGTGATAGTTGTATAATCAAGTAATTATGTTAAATTTAATTAATGATCCTTAATCTTAATAATAATTTTAAATTAATGATAATTTTATTTGAACATATATTGTATATGTATATATGAATCATATATACTTATTTAATGGTATGTTGAAATAAATTTTATGATTATTATATTTTTATTGAAAAAATAATACAAAGAAATATTTTAAAGAATTTGTTATTATCTAAATTATTGTATAATATTACAAAAATAACCTTGACATTGGTTATAATAAGAAATTAAAGACATTTTAGTAATAAGAGGGAGCTGTTACAAAGCATGGACACACGAGTGTCCTTAAGGCTTTAGTTCCACTGCATATCTTCAAAGCTTCTACACTTATTCAATGCTTACTTATGTATGCATATAAGGATGGTATAACACACTTTCTAAAATGATCTTTATTCCGTCTCATGGGCATATGTGGTAGTTGCTTTTTATCTCAACATATCATTTGATATTGAAGTGACTAGTGAGATCTCAAGTAATTATTGATTTTTTTTTATGTGAGGTACTATTAGGAAACATGCTTTTAATGAAGGATTTTGTGTAGGTATTACTCAAAGTTCAACATTCGTAGAGGTGTTTTAGTAGAGGTTTTGGAAGGGGGCACATAAATACAAGTGTTTCTATTGCACTTAAAATTCTTTTGCGATGACATATAATAGAGGATGAAGTTCTTCCCTTGCAATATATCATATCTTTTCAAAATTTCTATCTCTACGACATAGCACATTGCATTAAAGTTTTTCTTTGTGTGGTATATAAAGGTGAATAATTTTTTTTAAAGGGGGTGCATAAAGACAAGTGTGCATAGTGCACCTAAAACAATTTTGGTTGTGATATATGGCATTGATCCGAAATTTTATTTGTAGTGAAATATCTCAGATTATAAAGTGTTCTTCACTTGTGATATATTGCATCTCCTAAAACTTTCTATCTCTATGACACATTGCACCACACCAAAGTTTTGTTTCATGTGATACATAAAGGATAGAATGTATAACACCTAAAATTATTTTTCCCATGACATATCACATCGCTCCAAAAGTTCCTTTCTCGCAACATATCACATTGTGTCAATTTGTTTTTCCATGTGACACATCACACTTTCTCAAACTTTCCTTCATTGCGACAAAGGAAATTTTTCTAAAAGAAATCCCTTGCGATATATCACATCTCTTTAAACTCTCTATCTCTATGACACAATGCACTACACCAAAGTTTTGCTTTTTGCGATACATAAAGGACAACATGTTTTTTTAAAGGGGGCACATAAAGACAAGTGTGCATATTGAACCTAAAATGATTTTGGCCATGAGATATCTCATTGATAAAAAAAATTGTTGACTCTACATATCACAAATTATAAATTTCTCTTCCCTTGTGATATATCACATCTCCTAAAAATTTCATCTCTATGACACAACCCACCGCACCAAAGTTTTGCTTCATGTGATACATAAAGGACAAAATGTGGCATCCTTTTCAGTGGATCTTTCATGACCTTTTCCATGTTCAGGAAGGAAGATGCATTGTTGGAAGTGAGAGGACGAATGTCTAGAAGTACATTTGGATGGTTAGATGACCACAAATGGTCGTCTAATGGATCTGACAACCATGAGGTGCCTAAAAAGGTGGTGGAGGACATCCTCTTATATAAGAGGATTACATAAGGGTTGGTCACTGAGATAAGTCCCATGCTTGAGCTATTAGATCCGGTGCCAAGGAATGGATGGAGGATGCATGCACATGAATGGTTCATAGTAACCTAATGGTCGTTGCAAGGATTGGATGGTCGGGACGATGTAACAAGTCAAAATAAAAACGTTTGCTTCTATAAGAGGTATATAAACAAAAGTGCATGTGGACGGTTCATAGTAGCCCAATGGTCATCTAACAAGATTGATGGTTTTGGTGTGATCAAAGGTCACATAAGGACATCCGTTGCATAAGGGAAATGCCTTATGGCATAAATAGGCACAATTCAAATTCAAAGGTCATATGAACATTTGTTTTTTTTTTGTTTTTTTTAAATGATAGAAAATACTAATCCTTTTAATCAAAATTCCATAATTGCATGAATTTATTTTTTATTTTAAAAAATTAATTTTTGGGAAGATGTAAACTTTGATATACTTTTTAAAAAATTGACACACGCGCACACGCGCAAACATGCATTTTTATGGTTGAATATTCATTACTTATAAAAATGTGGTAAGCCATATCAAAGTTATTTATATGATTTATTAATCTCACATAACGATCATGAAAGTTTTCTTAAAGAAATGGTCTTTGTTTTAAAGTGCACTAAACCGTGAGAGATGAACATGTTACTAGTCTCGAGAATCAAATTTTAGTGAGACAAAGACACCATCCTATTTTTCACCAACCCAATAAACCCCATCTCCCAAAAAATGATCTACAATGTTGAATTATTCAATCCTCAAATATAATAATAATAATAATCCATTTTTAAGGTCACGGCCAAGCCAGACACCTAATTGGTGTATGAGACCCCCTTGTTTATGGGACAAGGGACCCCCTTCACCCAACGATTTGACTGGTATATTCTACGGAGGTATACATACCCTACCCCCCTCTGGATTTGAACCTGTGACCTCTTAAGAAGAAAAACATGTTCTTAACCATTAGGCCCATACATCCTTATGAATGACATATTAAAAAATAAATAAATAAACAAATTACAAATGGTTGTGTTCTGTATTCATCTTGTTGTAAATTTGTTTTCTAATCTTACTATGTAATTTAAATTCTATTTAGGTTTATGAATTAAGTTTGTGAAGCTGCAAAATGATATATTACACCATAAGTGGCCAAAGGTTAGTCATGCAAGAAATAAATAAAATAATAAACTATCTTGTTTATTGTGTCAAAAATGACTTTAAAATCTAGTATGTAAGAGACGTGTAATGTAATGTAATGCTAATGTGGCATGGGTTAACCAAATAAAATAATTTAAATAATATGGAATACATGTATGCAAATTTAACTTAATATGTTGATATTAATATATTTTTTCCAAGGAAACTTCATGGGAAAGCCTAAGTGATGCTTCCCCACATTCATGGATGACATCCCTAGTAAACTCGTCGACATAGCCTAGTACACCTCGGCCAGGGGGATTTGAAGCAAGCACCTCTCTCTCTCTCTCTCTCTCTCTATATATATATATATATATATATATATATATATATAGCCCGAAGGTTTAGCTTAATCAGTTGGTGTATGTTGGAATAATTGTCATTAATGTCAAAGGATTTACAACATTACAATACACAAATGCTTCCCCACATTCATGGATGACATGCCTAGTAAACCCATTGGCATAGCCCAGTACACCTCGCCTAGGGGGATTTGAACTAGGCACATACCGACAAAGAACAAACTAAGTGTCAAAAAGTATAAAAAGAGATAGTATTGAGAGAAAGTGTGTGGGTGCAATATGTAGTAACATTTGAAGAAGTGGATGAGCGAATATTGAATATCATTCCAAAAGGGAAGAGTTGCAAAATTATTTTTAGGTCATCTTGTCATTTTCACAATAAAAATGTTTTAGCTTGAAATTTTTAAGAGACGGAGGAGAGATCTTGGTGTACACGTGGTAAAAATTTTAGATGTTGTTTTTTTATACTTTCATAGATATTTTGTGTGCAAGTTAGGGTTCTTGAATTCTCCTGAAATTAGTTTCAAACAAGTTAGCTTGGAACTTTCGCTATAACTTATTTTTTGAGATGTTTCAAACCTTGAAATTTTGTAGCGACAAAGGAGAGACCTTTGGGTACAGGTGGTAAGAAAATTATATGTTGGTTCACTATAATTTCATAAATATGCTCTGTGAAAGTTAGGGTTCCTAAATACTCCTGAAATCAATTTCAAACATGTCAGTTTGGCATTTTCACTATAACTTCTTTTCTAAGACTCTTCATACTATGATTTTTTTACAAAATAGAGGAGACATACATAATTACCTTAGATAAGAAATTTAGATGTTGGCTCGTTTCACTTTTTGATATATGCTCTATGGAAGTTGGGGTTTATGAATGGACCTGAGATTAGTTTCAAACAGGTCAATTAACATTTTCACTATTACTTCTTTTTTGGAACTCTTCAAACTATGAAAATTTCAGATGACAACGTAGACATACAAAAGTACCTTAGTTAAAAATGTCAGGTTAGATTTGTAAAATTGGATACATAGCATGTTGTACAAGTTCATTCTAGGGAAGAGGCCCAAAACAACAAGCTTTGGGAAAGTTTCCATTTGGAAATTCAAATTTTGGTCAAACATGGTAAAGGTAGAAGTAGTGAGTAGATTGGGTGAAGGAAGAAGCAGTGAGTAGACATGGTAAGGGTAGAAGTAGCGAGAAGACCTGGTGAAGGAAGAAATAACAAGAAGACTTGGTGAAGGTTGGTGCAACTTAGATATTGGTGTTTCTTGCTAAGTTGGTGCTTAGAGGTGGGGATTGGTGTCTACAAAGATATGTAATATGTTGGTGTCTCTTGCTAAGTTGGTGCTTAGTAGTGGCAATTGGTGTCTGCAAAGATATGTAAGATTAGGTTGGTGCCTATCATGATTTGTACCAGTGAGCATTGGTATCTCCAATATCTTGGTGCCTACACATATTTGTATCAGTAGGTTGGTTCCTACAAATAATTATAACATGAAGTTTTGTGTTTTTCTCCTAAATTGGTTTCCGCGTAAATCTTGTTTTTCATGTTCTTAGTTAATAGATATCATATGTGATTTTTTTCTTATGGTTAATGAATTTTTGAAAAATTAAAAATTGTCGTATATTGATTTATCCCCACTCTCAATATAAGTGTGTGCTCAAAAATTGTTATCAGAGCAAGTTCCTTTGGAAACAGTCTAACCACTGGAAGGTAGATCTTAGGAGAAAACATGGTTGGTCAAGATGGTTTTTCTACAAAAAGGGATCTATTGTTTGATGGAACAAACTATGCCTTTTGGAGTATAAGGATTTGAACCTATTTTATAGATCTTGGTTTTGATATTTGGAAATCATTTGTGACTGGTTATACAAACCCAACAACTCCACCAACATGTGTAGTCGGGAAGAAGCCTAGTGAAAAT
Organism: Picea mariana; assembly: GCA_032191745.1. NCBI lineage: Eukaryota > Viridiplantae > Streptophyta > Pinopsida > Pinales > Pinaceae > Picea > Picea mariana. Next base: position 6,110 of record JASDQU010011444.1, on the reverse strand, counting down.
AATGCAAAATCCATGAATTCCATCTTGTGAGGTCTATCAAAATTCAAGTTTGTCAAGGTGATGCAATGTGCATCAAAAAAATAAATTTGGGACGAACTTCAAAATATCTATGAAGGTGATGAAAAGGTTAAGAAGGAAAAGCTCCAAACTCATAGAAGACAGTTCAAGAGTTTGAAAATGAAAGACAAAGAAAATGTTGCATCATGTCTCCTCTGTGTGGATGAAATTGTCAACACCATCAGAGTGTTAGAAAAACAGGATCACAGAGCAATAAAATAAAACAAATGTGGAAATAAAACACATAAGATACACAAAACAATAGAGACACAGATATACGTGGTTCACCCAGTGTGGGCTACGTCCACCAGAGAAATTGTCAGGTCCTTCCTTTTTTATTATCCAACAAATGAAGGGAGACAACCTACAACACACTCGTTGTAAATTCCTCTTCTTTCTCTCACAATATCTTCACTCATAATACAATATTCGCAATGATAAATAGCCACAATACATTTTCCTCATAAAAGAGGGTTTCCTTATAGGGCAAAAAACCCTAATATAACTTCTACCGTTAGATCTGTGACCTTATAATGAACGGTCCATATTTAATATGAAATTACAATATACATTTACAAGGCAATTTTTCCTTCAGGGGCTTCGCCCCCGAACGCCCACTTGCCCTTGGAAGCCGCAAGGGGGGTACCCCTGCACTCCCCTACGTGGAGGAGTGTACATTATTCCAGGGTGTAAAGTCTTCATGGGGTATAAACACAACTAAAAATANGCAGGAACTCAGTTTCTCCCTTGTTACTCCCTTTGTTAACATGTCTACAGGATTCTAGCTAGTGTGTATATTTTCTAACTTCAAATGTCCATCTTCCAAGATGAATCGTAAGAAATGGTACCTGAGTTGTATATTCTTAGTATTCAAATGGAAGGTTGAGTTCTTTGCAAGATGAATGACACTCTCACTGTCATAGTACAACCTGCTATTATCCTGCTTCTTTCCCAATTCCTCCATAAACCTTTGTAACCAAATCATCTCCTTACTAGCCTCTGTAGCAACAATATACTTCACCTTTGTTGTTGAAAGTGCAACAACATTTTGCAGTTTTGAAATCCAACTTACTGTTGTTCCACCTATAGTAAAAACATACCCTGTGGTGCTCCTCCTACTATCTTTATCATGTGTCGTATATGAATCAACATATCCCTGTATAATAGTGTCTGAACCTCCAAACCATAATGCATGAGTAGCAGTACCTCTCAAATAAATGAGAATCCACTTTACTCCCTCCCAATGTTCTTTACCTAGATTGTTCATATAGCTTCTCAGAACTCCCACTGTGTGTGCACTATCTGGTCTTGTGCAAACTATCGCATACATCAAGCTGTCAATTGCTGATGAATAGGGGACCCTGAACATGTATTCTATATCCTCCTATGTCTTGGGACACATTTCCTTAGTTAATTTGAAATGGTTGTCCAAAGGTGTACTAATTGATTTTTCATTCTACATTCTAAACCTCTCCAACACCTTCTCTATGTACTCACCGTGAGACAATGTCAATTTGCGATTTTTCCTATCTCTTGTTATTCTCATACCAAGGATTTTCTTCGCAACACCCAAATCCTTCATTGCAAATGAATTAGCTAATTTATTCTTGAGCACATTTATATCTTTCACATTAGACCCTGCAATAAGCATGTCATCTACATACAATAGAAATATAATATAGCTTCCATTTTATAGCCTTTTAAAATAAACACAGTGATCAGAATGCCATCTACTATAACCTTGTTCTTTCATAAACCTGTCAAACTTCAAATACCATTGCCTTGGAGCTTGCTTTAGGCCATACAATCTCTTCTTCAACTTGCATGCCAAGTTCTCCTTCCCTTTGACCTCATACTCTTGTGGCTAATGCATATAAATCTCTTCCTCCAAATCCCCGTGGAGAAAAGTTGTTTTTACATCTAATTGTTCAAGATGCAAATATTCTAATGCCACAAGACTTAAAATAGTCCTAATTGAAGTCATTTTAACAACAAAAGAAAATATTTCATCAAAATCTATACATTTATTTTATGTAAACCCCTTTACAACAAGTCTAGCCTTGTACCGCTTTTTACCTCCATCTTCTTCCTTCAACTTGTAAACCCATTTGTTCTGTAATGCTCTTTTTTTCTGCAGGCAACTGAACCAAATCCCAAGTCTGTTTATTTACCAGGGAATCCATTTTCTCTTTCATTCCTTGCTCCCACTTATTTTTAGTATCTACCCGCATTGCCTCTTCATAACATTCTGGTTCACCAAAATCAATCAACAATAAATAATACAATGAAGGAGAGTATCGTTCATGGGGTCTACTTAACCTGGTAGATCTTCTAACAACACTTGCAGAAGTTTGAGGTACATGCTGCTCTTGTTGTTGTACATTTTG
>JASDQU010011443.1:155825-168855 GCA_032191745.1 Picea mariana | reverse complement strand
ATGTAATCATTAAGGGAGGGTGTTAGAATTAATGATTAATTTAGGGATTGGTTTGGAGTTGGTTGAAGATTTGTAGGAGTTGTTGAGATATTCTCTCAACCTCTCCCTCCATGAGTGGAATCAGTTGGATCTGAATCCAACTATATATATGTGTACTGTGTTGTGTTTAATATAGAAATACAATATTATTTTGTGTGTAATTTTCGTGTTATGGATGCTCTCTTAAATTTTGTCAGTTTTTCGTGGTGTTTTGTTTCTAAAACCCAGTGAATTAAATCCTAGTGGAGAAACCAATGTCGATAGACTTCCGTCAAGGCAAGGTCTCAACTCTCATTATTTGAACTTGCTCCTTAACTGTGGCGACTCTTATCGTGTTTGTTGTAGAAAACAAGGTAGTTGGTATTCTTCCCTTATTTACTCTGTTCGGTTCATTAATTACATCTGTAACCTATCGTTATCTTGGCTTACCATGGAGACCTAACATTCTTAGACTTAAAGGTGTGAAAATCATAACCACCTTCCTGCAGTCGTAGTGAATTTCTTTACTGATGTACAGGGAATTTGGCCTCGACTCAAAGTTTTTCTCTATTTAACCTAAACACGCTTGTACATTCATAGATACACGGTCTAAAACCCACTGAGTAGTATTATTCCAGGACTTAAAAACTCTCCAGGAAATACGATTATTCTTCGGAAAATTGGTAGTAAATCCGTTATGTTCTTATTTCATTCTTGGTCAGTGTCCTGTAACTTACGTTTTCTGATAATTGTGAAGGCACAATCTCATGGCATAAATCATGACCTGAAATTCGTATGCTCTTGTATGTGGAATATGGTTTAATTTATGCATTCTTAAATGGTTAAAAGGGTTCTGTTAGTTTCCTATTATCATTCATGGTTACTGTAATCTAATTATGGGACCCCTGTTTGTTGCGAGGGTACCCATTAGACCAACCTTGGTCCGCTTCTTCCCCTTTCGACAATGGATGACTCCTTCAACGATGCATATGGAACAGTAGGTCCCAAATCACAAGTTAAGTGATGTTAGAAGCATGTCTATAACACTTCCTGGCATAGAAATTATTTTCTGGAACTTAATATAGGTTCATCATTGAAAACTCTATTTACTCCTATCTTGATACTTATTAACGTTTTCTTGGCCTTCTCGTAGTAATGGTGATGTCAAAAGCCTCCCGATTCAAGGCAACATCCTGTTACAAAAGGTACTCAGGTTCTAATTGTAGCGCTCACAAATACTAATCCAGGTTCTATTGTGTGAAAAAGTTCTATACTAGAATGCAGTTATCCTGGTAGAAGTACCAGGCTCCTATGGCAATTGGTTAATTGTATTCTTAGTTTAAAAGAAAGGACAGAAGGCAAAAACCCCATATTGTGAACGGGTCTCATGTTTTTACTGTTCCAAAACTTTGCCTGTGTATTAAATTGATGAAAAAGGATAGTACCATTTTCTCCTAAATGTATATTTGATTTAGATGGAAACTCAGTTCTAAGTTACGCAACAATTAATCATTTGTTTTCGGTAAATATTATACACAGAATTCGATATTTGGATAGTAATACCTATACATGTAAATGAAATTCGATTATATACCCCTCCCGGGTCTACTTGTTCTTTATAAATAGGCTCAAATGATTTCTTTAGTTATCCATATAGCTGTGCAATTTTTGAAATCACTGAAGCATATAAATTATATGATTCCATAATTTATGACTTTCCATTCATTGATCTTTCACTCCCATATTATTTTATTTCAAATTGTTTTATTTCGAAACTTCGTTTGTCACTAATTGAACTGTTCTCTTTCCTTTATATCATTGGCATCTGGTGCTATGCATACAATAGGCATTTAAGTGACTCTGAAAATTGGTATAGGTAGTTATATACATATATTTATATCTATATATACATATATACATAGTTACTTCCTAATGTATGTGATCATTCCAGTCTTAAACGACAACGACATGTGCATAGCCTGACCATCATGACTATTTAGTACAACCAGTGTATTTAACCTATCACAACATATATATATATGAGCTTCCAAGTTTACTTCCTGGATTTCTTTGGCATTCTTCAATCGACAAAATCTTTAAGCTGGTTACTTATATGTAATTAATTCATATGCCTGAAATACTAGGGTTAGCACAATGCAGATCCCATCTAGATTAGATACATCTTCCATATGCTTTATAAAACAATTCCATCTATAGTTAATATATGCAAAATTTTTGATTCAAGGAATAAAACAATATTGTAAGAGTTATATGACAATTTATTTCCTTCCAACAGGTAATTAAATCAATAGAACAACTCATCTGGAATTAAAGAAATATATTATATCAGCCATTAAATTAAATAAAATTCTATAAGAAAGGGTAGGTAGACATATCTGAGCAAGTTTCCGAAACAACAAATGGAACAACCAAGTTCCTCCCAACCTTAAAATGAAACATCCAATCTGCTTGCTCCATTCACCCCCTAGCCTGACTATAAACCCATGAGGGCGAACTCCAAATCTCCTCCTTAGCTACAATCCTTCTTCAGTTACAGAAAAAAATTCTCTTTGCCTCACACTCAGAATGCAATGCTCATAAAAACAAGTGATACTATTTCCCCCCAACATACATGGTAGTGTCATGCCTCCTCTCATATGCTATATATGTCAAAAGCATTTGTGCCTAGGTATTTTTCCCTTGGGAATTTTCGAAGATTTACAAATCCCTAATTTTCGAGGGCTGCCAATGGCCAAATTCCTGATTTTCCACTTGTAACATTCATCCATGAGGTAGTTCCAGCATGTTCCCCACTCATTAAGTCATGGCCAGTTGATTTCAGCTTAGTTGTTCCATTTGTCCATCAACAATAAATATAAAAATATTTGTTTTCTTACAAGTGTCAAAGTCAAAGAGTTAGTTGGGTCAAATCAGAGCTTTTCCCAACAGTCAAAATCATTATTTACAATTAACTAAATTCGAAATTTGAAATTGCCATAAATGACAATAATTTTTCAATTTAGAATTTACCAAAAATGGAAATAAATTACTAAGCATTTTCAACCTTAAAAATAATTTATTTTTTTGGGGATGTTACACCATGAATAAAGACCATATATTGAGGTAGATGTGTGGCAACATCCCTATCAAAACCTACTAGCAGTCCCGTTATGGTTCCGAATTGTAGGTTAACGATACCTAGTTCGAGAGGTCCATGATGTATTGAGGGAAGACTATGTATTGAGGGCAGACTAAGAAATTCACTAACGAAGATTCTAAGGGGTGCATAATAAGGAGGAATCTTTATTTCTTAGAAGCCCGTTGTTTCTCACAGGGTCTCCTGAATGAAGCACAAGGGTTGGACAACTACCAAAACCAGTCAAAAAGCGAGTGGCATCCTTGGATCACATAGTTGCGTCTTGAAGGGAATGTCACAAAAGTAACAGTTGAGTCAATGAATCTAGGTGGCCTAGAAAACCTTGAGAGAATAATTAAACCTTGTAAAATATTTAAGAATTTATGGATTTAATTAATTAATTAAGGATTGAAATTATTAAATGTAAATCCCCAAATGCAAGTCTAAACCTATTGAAAAATTAACCCTAAGTCTAAGTTTGGTAAGAAGACTAAAAATAAATCATAACTTAAATAAAATGGGGATGAAGTCAATTAAGGTAAGAATAATGAAAAGGTGAAATATATTTAAATATTTGATTTAAGGCACATGTGTTCAATAAAATATAAAAGGGGGTTTTTTAAATAAGAAAGAAATAAACATGAAATAGGTTTTTAAAATAAGAAAGAAATAAACATGAAATAATATGAACACATAGAAATATATCTAGAGTCTATTTAACACTAGTTTAACTAGGAGAAGACTCATATTTTAACTCAACTCAAATTTAGTAAGGCGTCAGTCATTAAATGAGAATATGGGGAATACAGAGACAACTAGCAGTGATTAAAGGAGCAACTCAACTCAAATTTAGTAAGGCGTCAGTCATTAAATGAGAATATGGAGAATACAGAGACAACTAGGAGTGATTTAAGGAGCACTTTAAGAAAGGTGAGGGAAATTGACTTTACTTAAATTGAAATGTGGAATTACTTGTGCAACTTGGGGAGAGGGTGACAAGTGTGATGGGGAAATAATTATAATTTATTTAATAAAAAAATGAATTAATTGTGCAAGTGGGGATGTGTCATTAAGGAAACTCTTATAAATAAAATGGTAAAAGGAAAAATGGATGACACTAGCATAGGGGTAAAGTTGTGCTACCAAATTATTTTTTACTAATTTCACTTGTGAGAGTTGGGATACCGAACTTGAGAGAGAGTGGTGGCTTTACCTTGTGAGGCAAGCTGAGAGCTAGAGTATTATTTTGGTTTTGTTTGTATGGCCCCTTTACATCTCAAGGGGATAAGGGGGAAGAAGATTACCCCTAGAGTTGTCTTGTAGGTACCAATGAAGTCTCATTGATTAGAAAGCGTGAGAAGGAAGGGAATGTCAGTTGCATAAGAGCCTCTTCGATTCTTCGTCTCCGATTACAATATTTCCTTGAGATTGTAATAGTATTAAGATGTTATTATGTAATAGCTTTAGAAATTTTTCGAATTTGTATTGCAGTTCTAATTACTAACTGATAGTTTCGTTTGAAATCCCTAAAGGGTCTTCTTAATTTCTTGGTTTGCTACCAGTCATTTTAAGAACATAATAAAAAAAAATTAAAAATTAAAAAAACTCATGTGGGTGATGCCCAATCTTTTTCATAGTTCCTATACTTAAAATTCGCATGTATTCTTCATTACACTTATAGTTATTGGAATTTTACTTCTACTCATTGAATTTCTGAGAAGGGAATCATTGCCTAACCATGCTCCTATATTCCTGCCAAAAACTGATTGAATCTTACTACCAAGTTTAGTCACACTAGTTACTTGGGTTGCTCCGTCGTTGGCATAAATTCTCCCGAGACAACCCTAAGAAAATATTTAAACCCTGCATGGGTTGCGTTGGTAGCCTTTCCATTTTTTATAAATCCGACTTTGAGAATTAACCTCAGTGACCCTATGGTCGAATTTAATTTCGAGCGATTTAAAATTATGTTCCAGTCTCTCTAAAATGAAGATGTGGTTTGGATATTTGATCGAACCCTGTTGCAAACTGATCTGATTAACCGTCAATTGGGATTTCTTTTAAGCGATGTTGTTGAGCGTTGTAAACCAACTATTTTATTAACTTGTCATTCCTATCGAATTCTGCAGGGAGAAGGAATTGTATCGATCCAAGACTTGTGCCTTAGACCGCAGATTCAAAATTTGATTCCCTTTACTTGCTGACTGATACAGACTTCGATCCTTGATATCTTCATAATTTATTAGACCCCCTGATGTCTGGAATAATAAGATAACAAAAAAATTAAACTATGAAGGTACAGATTTCCTTTGAGTGCACCATCCCTTTAGCAACTTCCTGTAGCGAGTTCTTCAGAAATGGAGTTTTCTCCAATGATTGATGCACTTTCCCTCTTAGCGAATCGCCCATTTCTAATTTCACGCAAAGTCATTTCTTTCCTGCATTTTTTTTTTCGACGATTAAAAAGACTGCTCCTGTAGAAACCCACCTTCATAGGTTTGCTTCCTGTGATTGCTCAGATCACTAACAAGAAACCTCTATCGACAACTTTGAATAACATTGTTCCTTTGGTGCATACACGCTCCTAAACCTGAGAATGTGACATTGTAGCTTACATCCTCTCAAATATTCTTCAAGGGTTATGTTCCAACAACCTTGGCGGGACTCCGGTTAATCAATTATATTGCACAATTATATGCTTGTGCTCAAACATTCTCTCGAAACTTCTAATTATATTTTATCATACAATGTGCAATGTCCTGCATGACATATTTATTTCTCTCTACAACTCAATTTTATCAATGTAAATAGTAGTGAACGATTTCTTCATGCTCCCTACAATAAATTTCAACTCATTGGATATATATTATGAATATCCCTACTATCAAATATGCATGTCTTAATGACTTCCTATTAAGGATTTTAATTATAACAAACTTTCAAAGGCTTCAAACTTTCGGATAGGAATAGATCCATACCTTTTGAATAAAGGTAAGTGAATATAACCCACCACTCATTGACAATCATTTCATCAATTTTCATAAGTTAGTAAGCATGAACTCTAGTATTGATTATTTTAACTTAATGATATTTTTTTCAAGAGTATCCATAGTCATCTCCACAATATTGTTAGTGATAGTCCATATTGTCACTAATCATTGAAAGACTTCAACCGAGCCATTAAAATGATGTTGAGGTATGATTGATTGAGTAATTATATTCTCCTGCACCATTAAAATAATGTCGATGTATTATTGATTGAGTAATTAGATTCTCTTGCGCCATTAAAATGATGTTAATGTATGATTGATTGAGTCATTAGATTTTCTTCCGCCATTAAAATAATCTTGATGTATGATGGATTGAGTAAGTAGATTACCCTTGCTCCATTAAAATAATGTTGATGTATGATTTATTGAGTAATTAGATTAGTCTTGAGCCATTAAATAATTTTGATGTATGATGTATTGAGTAATTAGATTCTCTTGCACCATTAAAATAATGTTCATGTATGAGTGGTGGTCGGTGCGAGGGGAGTCATCTATGATTCCAATGGACAAAAAAAAACTGACTTTTCCTGGGGCTTGGGGAAAATAACCAACAACAGAGGAGAGACCCTAGAAATATATATGGGGCTAAAACTAGCCCATGAGAGAAGTATCCAAACTCTAATCACAATAGGAGATTCTAAAATTGTTATAAAGGAGCTTCGAGGTCTGTCAAACTAAGAAAAGAATCCACCCAACGGTCTTAGCTGAGGAATAAATTCCCAGAAGAGAAAATTCAACAACTTATGCCTCTTCCATATCCTCCAAGCTTAGAACACCAAGGCAGATTATCTAGCTAAAGTGGAAAAAATCCTGGAACAAAGCCATCTAATCACCAATCAAGTCTCCTCTCATGTCTGGTTGCCTTAGCTACGCTTTTCCTTTCGCTCCTCCACCCACTCTAAAGAACAATTTTATTCATCCCTCTCTCCCTATCCTACCCTGTTATCCCTCTATCCATCCTCCACTTCTCCCCGCCTCACACCCCTCCTTTCCTCCCTCTTCCTCCCTCGCCCCCTTCCCGCTTCCCGTGGTCCACCCCCTCCCTTTTCCCATGCATGAATGGGCCCCTTCCTCCCTTGGAAAATCCCCCCCCTCATTGCCCACGTGCCTTTTCTTTCCCCCCATGTGTCCTCTCTCGATCTACACTCGAGCGCCCTTACATATGAGGATGTCCACCTTCATTCCTTGATAACCATCCATCATTCTATGGCATCATCTTTGTCCTCTCACCCCGAGCGAAGTCACCTCTTCTCGTGGGAGATAATGGATTCCTTAATATTTAATTTTTTGATAATTAATTACCCTTGGCCACTGCGGATTCCACATAGTTTCTTCGTTTCGATATTTAGATCATTCACCCCTCACTCTGGTTGGTCGTTCTCTATTCCTTGCTCCCATGTCCTTCTTTCTATTACCCTTGGCTTCTACTTGTTCGATGCCCGCTTGCCTCTTACACTCTCAAACTCCATTCCATCATATGACGGAGGTCTTGAGATCCCCTTTCTTGCCCAATTTCTACCTTCGAAGATCTCCAAGAACAATTTCAAGCACCAAGAACAGATTGTAGGAGGATGGAGGAGCGCTCAGGCACACGACATCGAGAGCTTATGTAAGAAAATCAGGGGATTCGTGAAAATATGGCAGGTCTCCAGTCCCAATTGCAACAGTAAAAAATCCGCCATAACCAAGAATTGGTGATAGTTTTAAGAGGAGTCAATTAGAATATAAGACAGATTGGAGATTTTACCTAGTGACTAGAAAATCCTCAGCAAACAGCACACTCAGTTGGCACTGATGAATCTCAACTTTCCTCTTCTTTTCACTCTGTTACCAGTCATGACCATCATGTTCCCATAGGGCCAAGCTTCGCAGACCACTATCATGCAGAGGAGAACCTAGACCGCCAATACGTAGAGGATAACCCAGTAGAGGCAAATCTAGAAGCTCGATTGGTTGTTAAACAAGAAGAACCTGGGTAATTTCATAACTATTAATTAGGTCTTTTATGAAATGGAAATATTTTTTGTTGTTAAATGTGTATATCTCCATATTTACATGGAAGAACTGTAGCCTATATGGACCAGTTGTTATAGTTGTTTAGGCCTTGATAGACATTTACGCTCCTTTGGAACTAGCATATGTAACAACCCTGCTTAAATAGGTGTACATGATTATTAATTATAATTAATTTAATAATATAACTGTCCTAAAAGATTAGCTAAACCATAATTATTTTTTAAAATAACACTAACTAATTAATTATTATTAATTAGATATTCATGATTTTCAATGATTAATTTAAGTATTAATTAATTCATTAATAAATAAGGTAAAGAAATAAAAGGAGGATAATAAACTAGATTGATAAATTAAGTTACGTATCCAACAAGGGATAACATATTAAATACACGAGGATAAAATAATAAAGGAGGGATAAGGGGCATTAACGGTATGAGGATAAGAAGGTAATAAATGGGTTAGGTAGGGAGTAAAGGAGGGGAAAAAGTCGGTGAAGGAGGTATAAGGAAGGGAAGGAGGTTGACGGGAGGTTATTCTACGGAGGTTGGGGGGATGAATTTTGGGGAGCTCTGGATTTGCAGAGATAAGTGAAATTATGGAGTAGGATTGTATCAGTGCACCGGAGTTGCTGGAGGTTTTGGGCACGGGGGGCCAGGATATCTGTTGATATCCTGGAGCTAGGGAGTTACCTAGTTGGCAGGGAGGAACTAGGTTTTGGGCAGTGTTTTGCAAAAGCGGTCAAGGAGGCAAGCGACGAACAAACGGAGGTTAATAGCATTAGGTTCATGTATTTATTTCAAATAATGCATTGTTTTAATCTCTTATAAAATTTTATTATAATTGATAAATTTGTAGGCGAATGTGCTAAATTATAGAAATTTCTTAACTTTTACTGTTATGTTGTAAATTAAATGGTTGTTTATTTAATTCGGCCCCTACATTTGGTATCAGCGCATCTTAGCTTAAAATCTGGGCCTATGGGCCAAGTTCCCAGCTCCAAGCTCTACCTCTCATCCCCCTCGGCTTAGCCTACAAGCAAAACACAGAAATTTTGATAAAAAAAAAAAAAAAAAAATGCAATACTAATTTTAACACAAATTTTAACTACTAGGGCTGTTACACAATCTAGGAATTTCCAAAAGACAACTTCGAGGGTTGATCTTTGGTTGTAATGCTAAAAAAAAAAAAAAATCAATTCATCAAGTGCAAGCTTTGTTCTGACGTTACTTCTAATCCATATATCAACAACTCAAATGGAATATTGTGTGAAGGTATTGATTGATTGTAAACTCATTTTTAAACTTGGTTGCTTCTTGATTGGCTTTTACATAAACCACAAAGAAAGTACATGTAAAATGAAGCTTTTCGAAATCATATAAATGTGTGAATAACTGAGTGTTTCCTTGTTAATGAAGTTGTTTCTTGATTAGATTTTGCACAAACCATAGAGGAAAAGTGGCAACATAAAGCTCTTCTAAATATTAGCTTACAAAACAGCCAAACGACCACCATAAGAATAATACATGATATTCTAAAAAATACAAGTACCAGTCACTTCAAGAACTTATTAGACACCATATAATACAACAAATAAAAGTTCCGGCAGTTGATCTCTCTATCATGAAACATGCCTAAGAAAATCAGAAATGTAATCCTAGACATAGTGTGGGGTCACGATTTTCTTGTTTATGGAATTACTGACAGAAATTAGAAAGGTTAGAAAAGGGAAAATATAATTAATAATAAAATTCAGCAGACTTCAATTTCACCCAAAAAAAAAAAAAGGTAGATACAGCCAGTACAACAAAAAATGCAACAATCAGTAATTAAACAAACAATAAGAGATTTCTTTCTTCACCAGTTGATCATGCATGGGATCAAAAGCCTGCCCATAAACAAACAAATGGGGATCAATAGTAATCTCCATGGAGGCTTCAAATTGAAATCAAATTCCAAAGTAATTGTAAATCACTTACAAATCCCCAGTTTTGAGTGGTGAACGTTTGTCCAGCGAAGGTGAGGCTATTGCACTGGTTTTCCACTAGGGATTGCATGTATGGGCATTCGTCTATGATGGCACCCACCTCACCACTAAAGAAAGCTTTATAACAGTCATCTACCGTGTTTAAATATTTTAGCCTGTGCTCATCGATTCTGAACTCATCTGTCAAGTATTTTGGGTGTAGGATCCCTTTTGGAACCCAATACTCACCTGGCTTGCCACCACACTTTCGATATCGCGAAGGTTTTTTTTTGTAAATGCGGGGCTGTTAGAATAGACGATAAGTTCACTGTATAGCACGAATATAGAATTCCCGTAACAAAAATCCATACTATAGCCACTATTCGTGCCATTACAGTCTTAATATCATCTGTCGATCCCAATTCCAGATTCCCATCACGGGTTTTCATTAGTTTACATGTCTACAAAGAGGCATAATCATAGAATTTGTGATATAGAAAGAGAGAAACTTACTCTGACTTGTGAACCAAGTCGAAAAACTAAACCATATTATGCTTCCAAATTGTCTGCTAGGATGCCCTTGCAACTTTGGATTCTTTCTGCGTTCTAAAAGATAGACTGCCAAACCCCCAGTAATGAAGAACCCCAGTATTAAAATCCACAGTCCAGTAGTAAAAGGCTTCAAAAAGTCAAATCCGAGACTAATGTGATCCTCGACTAGAGGAACTAGAGCGAGTATACCAGAATATATGAACGGTTGTGTAAATAGTACTTCATGGGCACGGTTTGCTATGATGGTCACATCTCCTACAACTGCATCAACTTCCTGAAGTACTTTGCAAATACGGGCAGAGCCACATTGTCCCTATCAAAGTGGGCAAAGAGAGCATGATAAATATATGAAACGTTGTACTCCACGTTGATTTGCTCATTCAGTGCTCCTTCACAACTATCTGAGAACTTCTATCTGGCCAAAGACTGAGAGAATGATTGAGAAACTTGCACAAGCTCGTTTTGGACTTCAGAAAAAGGCTCAAATATAAATCCAGTGAGAGCACTTGTCGTCTTCACTTCAGCGCCTGCAGCTCGAATGATATGAACATAATGCTTAGCTCCTCTCTTAGTATTCATCTAGGTTGCAACAAGACCAACGTCGGATTTGTCTAATGAAATACCTTTCTTGAAACCCTTTTGCATGTTATCATTCTTATCAGTCTGGAAAATTCAAATAAATATGATGATCTGTATGAAGAGATGTTAAATTGAATTGTGTTAATTCTAGCTCGGGAATCGTTGACACCCAACCTAACTCAGAGAGTGTGGCCATTATTTTCAAAATTCACCCCAATAAACGAATATCAGTAGCTGGTCTCAATGCTGAACCATTGCTGCAGAGGATTCAGATCAAATTCCCAGGAGCTTTTTGCATGAAAACAATTATGAAGAAGAGCGAAGGGCGCGTGGGCCGCATGCAATCGCCACGTTGTCAACTTGGGAGTCTTGGGGCAAGTGGGCGACATGCGATCCCAACGTTGCCAATACAATTTTTTTTTTATTTTTTTTATTTAAAAATTAGTTTAATTATAATTTCAGTCATAAATATTATATTGTAATTATTTATAAAATTTTCTTTTATATATACATTGTTTTTAATGAATGTTAAGTTTAAAATATATATAAAATTTTAATCCTGATATAATAATGTTAAAAAAAAAAAATCAAAGATTCAATTAAAGTATAATTAGTTAAGTTAATAAAGTTAATTAGTTTAATAAAATATTAGTTAAGTTAACAAAGTTAATTAGTTTAATAAAATATTAGTTAAGTTTGAGTAATATAGGGCTAAGTATAAAGTTAAATGGAGTCCATGGGATTTGAACCCCAGACCTCCCCACTGGTCAAGTCTTTACAAAGTCCGCCCTACCAACGCACCACACGATGTGACTTTTACAAATAAATTCACTTATAAATACTTTAATTGTCATACCCAAGACCACCCACCAAGCAAAGCATCTAAAGAAGAACACTAATGCCAAAAGGTACATAGCGCTGGTGAACGCCAAAACGGGGCTGGCAGTTGGGGATAATTGTTTAGATGTCGCGGTTTAATCCTATTTAATCATTAAATGTGGTAATTATATAACCTTACAACATTTTTTTATATGTGATTAGGTAAATGTTAAAAAGTAAACATGTTAACGGATGACTTGATAAATGCAAGAAAGTTATGAACAATAAATCTGACCCATTGATTTTGGAGGACGACTAAGAATATGATAGAATCTTCAATGCATAGCCATCAGATAATGGTTTAAGGTTAAATAAGATTAAAAGATCATTAATTGTACCCATTGTCAATAGGTGTACGCCTCTCGGCATAAATTAATAAACACAAGGTCGGAAGTCACTTTAATTAAGTTGTAAGAGAAAAGTTAAAAGGGCTTAGACTAGGACAAGCAGGAAGGAGGCGACATATGTACTAGAAGAGTAAGCATAAGAAGTGGCAAGTAAGGCGCAAGGCTAGCGTAGCTACAGGGGAAGGGAACCAATAGTTATTTTTGTAGGGGTGAATAAATCAAGATTAGATGCTTAACCCTAACCCTAACCTAGCGAATCCCCTAATGGAGTAATGTCTGTTTACAGACAAGTAAAGAAAACTTACGGCTAACCCTATTTCTAGTTTGAGTAGCACCAATTTGAAACATCCTGGAACTCACCCTAACAACTTTGGTGGATGCAGGTCAAAGCATACAGGATGGTCAGGACTCGAGGGAGTCGAGGCAGGGGAGCGTCGTCGCAAGCACCACCAACACCGCCAGCGCCACCACCACCATCGCCCGAACT
>JASDQU010011443.1:142285-154462 GCA_032191745.1 Picea mariana | reverse complement strand
AAACCTAGACATGTCACTGTTAGGGAAGATTACGAAAGCTTATCCTAGTGTCCCAGATTTTGATGTCGCTGGACAAAAGGAATACCTAAATGATACCATTGAATCAATATATTGATCATGTCCTAGAGCTTGTAACTATAGTGATTAATATATTTATTGGTATTAGAATTTTTTACGAATTTTGAGTGATGAGAGGTACCATATGAGACTCTGTAGTGTATTAGAGTAAGATTTAGGAATGTTTGTAGAGGTGGAAGAAGGTTCTTTGTGTTCAATTAAAAAAATGAAAAGGCAAGTCAGAGAATTAAATATCTATGCAATTGTTAGAGGATACAAAGTGTTGGATGTAATGTTGTACTTGTGAATACAAGAGGGAGAGTCAATATATAGTGTTTGAGATAAATATGGATAGTTGAGAGAATTGATATTTGTTATAGTGCTAGTTGTGTGCAATAGTATAGGTTTATGCCTCCTTTTATATTTGGAAGTTGTAGCTACCTTTGGAAGTCATTACTTCCCTTGAACAATAACTATTGATTGTTTCTCATATATTGTGCATGGTGTGTTGTGGTGTATTGGTGTAACTCTTATACTATTTTTCATTGATCATTGGATAAATTGAATGGTTTAAGTATAAGTTGAAGAAATTTTTAAATTGTACTTGATATTGATTCAACCCCCTCTCAATATCAACAATGTGCTTTTTAGAACTTGAGGGTTTTGATGTTTTGACAAATTGACAGGAACTGGGCCTTTATATTATTACCATGAACAATTGATGAATAAATCCCTTGATTTTGCTGACAAATCCAACAAAAGTATGCTCTAAAAAGGCTCAGGTCATATCAAATCACTTTCATCCTTCATCAACAGTAATCGGTGTAATTTTATAAAGAGAACCTAGGAATCAATATTTTATTTACATAGACATTTAGAAAAAACATTTATTAATTCTCAATATAACATATTTAAAAATCAAATATTTACAAAAATGGTGGTTTCAGGAGCATTTGGGTTGTTTCATTTCATAGTTGCACGCGAGGCAAGTGACGGTTTTGAATACCATGCGACGAGGGGTCGCGGTGGATCCTTTTGTCAACACATAGCATGGGTCAAATATTCCCTACGTCACCTCATGGGTTATGCCCTTTTAAATGTTGATCGACCTGGTGTAGCGAGGTTCATTATAAACCATAGATATCATTTTTTTTTATCATCGCTCCACGTTTAATCATGATATATATGCACACCAACACATCATTTTATTAAAATTAATTAAAATTAATCGTATTATGAATTGTATTTTGTTTAATTCATTGGAATTTATTAAAATTAATCATATTTCGTTTTAAATATATAGATTATACTATTAAAAACTAATAAAACATCCTTTTATTAGTTTTTAGTACTATATTCTATATATTTGAAACAAAATACGATTAATTTTATAAATTATGATCAATATATACAAAGAACTCATAAATATAACTATTAAACCTAAATAAAATTTAAAACTAATATAATTAAATATAACAATTGAGAGCCTAGATAAGGCTAAAATTTAATAAAACTAAAGATACTAGGTTTATGTTAAGCACCTTTTCAAACCGGTTCTAGCTCCTTTGTGATTCTTTGGTTCTGATTTGATATGGCACTAAGTCTCCATCCGACCATATACTATATCTATGGCTAAATCCTACTCAAAATCATGGTTTACCACTTTTGGAAAGTGGTTTTTATATACATTGTCTTGTGGGGTCAGGCGATGGCATTAAAATCCTTATCTAGGGGGCCACAATAATACCAACATGGAACCTGTGTCTCAGTGGTAAGTTTAGAAACCACCCTCAACACCCACACCTTTATTAACCTATGAGATTATCTCCTATGTGAAGTCAATGAGGATCGTTGATCCTTATGTGGATCAATGATCAACCGTAGATTTGATCGTATAGCCTATGTGTATTGGATCTATGATCCAACAATCTAAATTTAATCTCATTCAAATAATGATAATAAAAATTAAACCTTCCTACTACAAGGATGATTTTCCTTGATCTTGATTGATATGCTTCCAAAACAAAATTTGGGATTTATATGCCACAAAATGAACTCTTATATATCGATTCACACATTAAAACATATGTATTTCCCAGGATGGAGAGAAATCATTAAATAAAAAACCAACTCTTCCCATACACACAATTCTATATTACAAAATTTACTCAGTAATTTCTAGAGCACACTGGAACTTTATTTATAATATTCAAAACCTCACTTTCAACCTTCACACATGGAATTTATCCAAAACTACTCCTCCTAACTCACTTTTTTTTCCATACCTCCGTTAGATTACAAAATTACAAATATTTCTTGAAATATCTCTTGCAAAACCAACTCACTCAAAGTATCTAAACAAACCTCTATACTAGGAATTATTTGTTGAATGTCAACAACAAACTAACAAGTATGAAACAAATCAATCTTCAAGATATCTTTTAAAAATATTACAAAATAAAATTAGGGAATCGACTCCCTTGGTAAATGTTTTGACCCCTTGGGTCATTTCTAGATATTGTTGTCAGATGCTCCTATATCAAACGCCCGATGAAGAAAAGAATTTTTAATAACGCCTTAAAAATCTGCACCATACTTGGAAATATTTGATGTTGTCATCCAAGTGAAATATGGGTGCAATAACGGATTTTGAGGCCACTGAATCAATAGTGTGATGATAATCAATGATTCTATAGAGAGGATGGTTACAAGTGTTAACATTTTCATCCAAGGTTGAGATATGACATATGTAAACCTAGACATGTCACTGTTAGGGAAGATTACGAAAGCTTATCCTAGTGTCCCAGATTTTGATGTCGCTGGACAAAAGGAATACCTAAATGATACCATTGAATCAATATATTGATCATGTCCTAGAGCTTGTAACTATAGTGATTAATATATTTATTGGTATTAGAATTTTTTATGAATTTGGAGTGATGAGAGGTACTATATGAGACTCTGTAGTGTATTAGAGTAAGATTTAGGAATGTTTGTAGAGGTGGAAGAAGGTTCTTTGCGTTCAATTAAAAAAATGAAAAGGAAAGTCAGAGAATTAAATATCTATGCAATTGTTAGAGGATAGAAAGTGTTGGATGTAATGTTGTACTTGTGAATACAAGAGGGAGAGTCAATATATAGTGTCTGAGATAAATATGGATAGTTGAGAGAATTGATATTTGTTATAGTGCTAGTTGTGTGAAATAGTATTGGCACCATTTGTTATGTCTAAGACAAGAAGGATTAACAAATGCAGGGTTCTATGGATGAGGAGTAAAGACTATCGGACTATTGGGAGCACTCAAAGTGTGGGGGTGGGTCACGAGAATTATGGTTTTGGGAGGATAATAAATTATTCCACCATTGAACTTTACATTCAACTTTCAAGGCATGTTCCAAGTCCTAGTCAAGGGAAACACTTTCAAACATGGAAACTTTTAATCTAGCAAAATCTAGTACAACAGAATTGAATTTAACAATAAATACCTCCTCTAGATCTAGAAACTAGAGCTGAATGCAACTCCAAGTGAACATGTCATTGTACTATTGTAATTTCTTTGTAGATTCTTTATGGAAATGATATCATATAGATGGTATATTTTTGAGGTGGCTTGGATGGTAAAAAATATATTGGAGGGTGTAAAATAATACCTCCCTAGTTGTGATACAATGAATACCTCCTCTAGATCTAGAACCTAGAGTTGAATGCAAAGGAAAGTGAACACCTCAATGTACTATTGTAATGTCTTCCTAGGTTCTTGAGGGATGATACCATCTGAATAGTAGATTTTTTAAGTGGATTGGATGCTAAAAATGCTATTGGAGGACATGAAATAAAACCTTCCAGTAGGCCCATACAATATGAAGAAATATTAAATAACTCATGCACATAGTCAGAGTGATGGAAATACACATTTAGATGAGTACACTCAATACACTAAAGTCAAAATAGAAATATTGAAAAGAGGATGATCTCCTTGAGTGATGGATGCTGAGTTGAAATTTGTTGGCAAGGTTGGTGCATCCTCCTTACGAAGGAAACCTAGGCATTTATTAAACTATTTATTTTACACAAACAAAATAGAAGATGTTATTTTACTGAGCTAGAGATATAATTCAAGAATATAAAATAGCAAGATGATACAAATAAAAACATATAACTAATTAAGAATCAAACTTAGGACAAGAAACTTTAAAATTGGAACTCAATTGTTTCCTACCATTTGATTTATCAATATTGTTGTCAATTTTCATTGAATCAATTGCTAACTTGAGAAATCATTCTACATTTCCAAGTCCTCAGAAGAGGCCTTTCTGCACATTGAACATTGGAAAAAATCAATGTTAGGGGAGAAAATAAAATTCCACATAAAATTACATTCAATAATATCTAAAAAAAATATCATTAAATGGATAATAGGAATACCTAAATGAGATCCTATTGGTTTCAAGAATAATTTATTCTCTACTAAATAGGGCCAACCACATGAAGGTGGAAGCTCATTTGTCCCCTTCCCCCCCTCACACCACTCTTAATTCCCCATACCCAATCATGAATATTAATTTAAACAAAAATTGTACAACTAATAATTTAATTAATAATTGTTTTCCTCAAAGTATTTACAATCAATTCATTTTGGGTTTCTTCCTTTTAATAAAATTATTCAGTACTACATCATCACTACGAACATCGTCTTGAACCCCTTCAATTCTTGGGCCCTCTTCTGGTTGTGCTACAAGACTATGTGTCATCTCTACCATTGCACTACTTATAGTAATACGACGTACTATTGGATGTTGTTGCACTACAAGGGCATCCACTAGAACAAAAAAAAGTATTAAAAGTACATAGTTAGTTATTATTATTCATATTAGTTTTTCATTAATACAAATATCAGGAATCTGTTTTTTACCTACAGGAGTAGTCAACAACATTGGTTGGGTTGTCATTAGGTCCTCTCCTCTGTGAGAATCTCATCTACATCCTCTACCATTCAAACAATATATGTTATTAGTATACCATTTGCAAATAAATATTACTAATATTCAATATATATGGTTGATTTTAAATACACATATTGTGATGGGTCTACACACCTACAAAATCATGGGGTTTGTTTCCAATACCATAGTCAAATGAGCTTGCGTTTCTTGCATTCTTAAAAAAATAAACACATTAATAGACATAGATGATTTTAAGGATGGAAATTTATCTCAAATTGTAGAAACCTTGGAGAAACTTACTAGTCTTTAATATGAAAACTATAAAATGTTTGGCGATATTTTTGTAAAGATATTCAAATTTCTAATGATTTTATATAATTTTTATAAAATTTGGGCTATTTATGAGGTAAACAAAATGTATTCTATAAAATTTGGGYAAATCTCTTTTAGAAAAAATGGAAATCAGTGAATCCTTTTTGGGAAAAGTCATGGAAAAATAGCCCATTGGCGATATATAGATCCTAAATTTTTCTATGTTAATTGATGTGATAAATCAATTGCATGTATATGGACTTAAAAGTAATGAACAATTACAGTCCTGCCATTTTACTTACCATCTCGCCCCAAGGGTCAGTCGATTGTGTTTGCCCCAATATTTTTTTATGTTCAACCACTTCTTGAAAGTTGAACTTGAAGTCGATCTTCATGTCTTCTTTAGTGGGAGGATTGTTGAACGTATCCATCTGCATTTCATAATACGATGAATTTTTCTTGTTGGTTGAAATTAAAGAAAATGTATGATGATATGAATAAAATGCTAAAATTATTTGGTACTTAGAAATTAAAGATTTTAGTCTTAGGTATCCACCATGGCCAAGTTTTTGTTGCCTCTATTTATCCAGTCTCACCTTGGTGGATTTCGATGTGTCCAAGGTCCTAGGAAAAGTTTCAAATATGTACTTAGATAACACAATGTTTTCTATAGATCAAGTAAATAAAGTTTGGCATATTTAATTCAAAATATCGTTTACCTTCCAGAGCCAGGGGGTGCCTTCCCTTCATGTTTCAATGCAGTATCCTTTTCATCCCCTAGTATATTCTTCCTTTCCCACTCGGGGATGGAGATAGAATGATCATACTTAGGATTATTTACCAATTGAGTCCTATATTGATCTCAGACATACATCAAATATGTACGTACCTTCGAGGTGATATCTTGTTTTTTGAAATAATCACCAAACATGTCGACCAAATGGTTAATAAGGTTTTCTTTCAATTATTTTTTCTAGGAATTCCACTTTGTGCTAATGGTGGGCCCAAAAATATGTAACTCCTTGTCATGAAAGGTGCTGTAAAAAATGATATTTCCTGCAAAAAGATATGATAATTAGTTTAAAATAATTTGAAAGATGCAGGTTTCAATATTTAAATAATAGGAATTATCTAAGATATTAATGAATACCTGGGACTTGTGGCATCTTCAAGGGAAAAATGTTTTCTTCCATCAAAGGATTGACCAATATTTTTCCCATTCTTTAAGAACATGTTTATGTAGGATAGTAGTGTGTAAACTCTTCTTCATGATATTTTTCAACTACTAAACCATCATGTGCACCATGGTCTCGCATGAACGATAGGGGCATCTCATGGGCCCCAAGAGTTGTAGTTGAATGAGCCACACATGGAGAAGAAAATAACTTCAAAGGTATGTAGATCGTGGTAGGGATCTGTTGGTGTTTTTGCACCACTGGTACTAGTACCATCCCCACGACAAAGATATTACATTGGCTCCAAAAATTTCTATAGAAAGAAACCATTTTTATTTTATCTGAGATATACATATGAAAATAAAATCATAAATTAATATATGTCATAAATAATATATTTTAAAAATGGTAGTTAATGCATATTGATATATAGTCTTCTCTAACTCTCTCATCCTTGTTGTGGTCTCCTTTATAGGCTTACAACTAGCCAATTGAAGGATTTCTTTGTTTTCCTTTCACAATCCCTTTATAATTGTTTCAATTGAGTTGAGGGAATCATATATTTCATCACCCTAATCCTCGTTCTTCAGTGTTCTTTTATGGATAAAAAAATAAACAAGTTAATTGAATGATTATCAACAATAATTCATATGAATATTAGCACTTTACCTGTTGCGAGCTAGTTGATGCCTTCCCAAGATCACCCTGCCACATGTCAAATTTTTTCATGTCTCTAGGATACAAGATACCATTTCTCACGATTCAATACAAGTATGGATTTCAAGCTACAATACGAATGGCCACTCAAATATTTCATAAAGGGAGGTTGCATACAAGTTGAAAATCAATGAGTATACTTTATATTTTCCAATAGAAATAAATCATGTGAACCTCAAATTTCAAAGAATATGAGGAGACAAGATAAACAAGTATGAAAACAAGTGTGGATATTTGCACAATCTTAATAAAATATTCTTCATTAAGAAAATAAATGGAAAATCACACATACATTACAATTAATTAATTTAGGAGAGATCTAGTATTCACGCAGTTCCATATGTTATATAATTTACACTGAATATAACTTTGGAATTTGATTTACATAAATGAGAGGAAGATTGTAACCATCAGGAACACACATCACAAGGCTGCCAAATATGACTACATGCAAAGGATACACTAAGACTACTCATTGGAAAGTTTGGAGGACAATTTGAATTCATCCCTTTCTCTGTTGATATGGCCTGAATGGACAATGTCCTTTATGGTTCTAGTGTAATTGGCATAAACCTGTTTGAATTTGGTAGATTCAAACTTCTATAATGAATCAATGTATAAATGCAGACCTACAATTAGAAATCAATGTTTCTCTGTATTTCATAATTTCATCGACACTGAAGTTTACATGATTACATAAAATTACAAAATATTAAAACATAGATAAATGTACATTAAAAAACAATGACAATTTGAAGGTTAACACCTATCAACAAAGGTCCATAATTCATATACAAGATACTGCATTGTTTTGTAACATCCCGCTCTTGCACGCACTGAGCGAACTTATTCTTTGAGGACACTTGCTTGTAAGTGATCTAGTTTATTATAATATTGGTCATTTTGATTATGATTGGGAGATATGATGGACTTGATGATATGTTATTTTGTTGTATTTACATAGATAGGTGTTATTGAATGGGTTCTCCTGTGCATCCAGGACTCTGGATATAGAGGATGCAGAGGAATCAATGAAACCCCTTGGACTTTAGATCGATTCAGGGAGTGGAATGTTGGGTTTGAATGTTGTTGATGTGACATATGCACATATGATTAGATGTTATGATGGTTGATTGCTATTTCTAACATGATTCATTGATGGATGCAGCATGACGATACCTTGTCAACTAGAATCACATGTAGAGTGGAGGGGTCAGGCAAGACAACCATAGACTTTGAGGGAGAGGTGTGGCAATATCCCTACCACAACCTGCTATCACTCTCTTCATGGCTCGAACTATATGCTAACAATTACCTAGTTCGAGAAGACCCATAATGTCATGAGGGATGATTGTGAAAGTCGCACACAATGATTGTAAGGGGCACAAAATAAGGCAGGGGCCTTATTTCTTAGAGGCCCTTAGTCTCCCACAAGATCAAATGGTGAAGTATTGACTCCAGTGGTTTTGTGTTTACCAAATTCATTCAAGAGGTGAGTGGCACCCTTGGAGCACATAGTCCATTATGAAGGGCATGCACCCAAGGAAAACAAAAAGAGAAGAGTGGCACCCTTGGAGCATGTAGTGCATCTTGAAGGTCACGTCACGCAAGGAAAACAAAAAGAGGTGAGTGGCACCCTTGGATCACATAGTACATCCTGAAGAACACGTGATTTTAACGGATAAGTGAATACACCTAGTTGGCCTTAAAATGAATGATGTGATAAGTAAGGTTTAAATACAATTTTTCCCTAATAAACAAATGTTGCCCAACCTAGTGAAATTAAAACCTAGGTCTAAGTAGAACATGTGGTCAAAATAAATTAATAATAATAAATAAACATGTAACAATATGGGGGGTAAGCAATTCAAACTTATTTATTAAAGCCAAAATTATAATGGAGGATTAAATTTTAAAAAAGGGGTAATGGTTTTTTTTTATCTACACTTGCTAAGTTAATTTTAATTAAAAAGGAAAAAGGGTAAATGGTTGTTTTATCTACACTTGCTAAATTGACTTTTAGTTAAAAAGGAAAAAGGGGGAAACTTAAGGAAAAGGGGAAATGTAAAGAAAAGGTTGAATGTTTAACTTAGTAAGGAATCTTTCCTTTGGATCTTTCTAATTATGAAATCAACTAGGAATTAAGTAAGGTGTAAGTCATTTAGGAAGTGTAAGGGAATTTTGGGACACCTAGGAGCGTTTTTAGGAATGATTTAGGTGGGTGAGGGAAATAGGAATAATTAATTAATTAATTAAATTGATTTGCTAGTACAACTAGGGGATCGAGCAACATGTGTACGGGGGAGGTTTTTCGAAATTAATTAACTGAAAAAAAAATTGAATGAGAATTTGGGAAAATCATTACTTAAAAACTCTATAAAAATGATAGAGGAGGAGGATTATTGATCTGATTTTTTTTCATAACGTTACGCTGCTGAAATTTTACCTTGACTAAACTTTCTCTTGCGGGAGTTGGGATACCTAGCTCAGGTAACAAGTGGTATCTCGAACTTACGAGGCAAGTTGGGTGCTAGCATTATTTGGTATTGTGTGTGTGTCCCCTTTGAGGCATGGGGGGCTGAAAGGGAAGAAGAGTACCCCTAGAATTGGTTGGGAGGTACCGGTGAGGTCACATCAGTCGACAAGTGGGAGCTAGGCAGAGCGTGCATGGGACAATGACTCAGAGCTATTTCTTTTGGTTACGTTGTGCATGTCTATATTTGAATTGAATCATAGTTTAAGTATTGTTATTGCGCCTTCATTACTATGCTTCTAATGTGTTAAGGATTATGTTTTATTCAGCATAATACTATCCAAAGATTTCATTTTTATCTTCAACAATTGTCTTGATGAGACCAACATTTTATAATCAAATAACTTAAAGTCATCCCAGTCTTATGCTCGCTATATTTTGAATTGATTTCCCATGGAGAACCCATAATCTAATTGCAACGACTTCTCTGCGTTTTTTTTATTGATTATTACGAAGAAAAATGTGTTTTTATCTTATGTCCCTTATCCCTTAAGTTATTATTCTGTTCCTGAGCAGTTGGCTAGGGGCTGAATCGACAGTCGTCACTCCGGTGTTTAACTACTTATATATTCAAATGCCCCGATTTCCTATGCATGGATAATAAGTGAAGGATACATTTCTCCCAATTATCAAACCCTTACTATCTCTGCATTTTTCTCTTATGATTAATCTCAACTCTTTGTGCCTTCTTATGAATGAGTATCTGTGAATTTTGATTTATCCATTATCGAATGATTATTCTTGCACCTTCTTGTGCTTAGTATCTCATAGTTTTTGTTTGATTCATCTTTGATCGATTAGTCTCTACGTTTTTGTTTGATTATGTCTATGATTTATTGGCATATTACCCAACACTTGATTGGTATAACCTCTACAATTTTATTGATAAATGCCAACACTTTGTTTGGTATCATCTCTGTGATTTTAATGATGAATTTCAATGCTCGATTTGGTATTTTCACTGCAATTTACATGTATTGGCTGTGATTTAATATATTGACTATGATTTTAAGATTTAGTGACTACTATTGTAATATATAGTGACTATGATTTAATATACTGTAACAACGTTTTTAATATATATTGATTACAATTTTACCCCAAGGATTTTATCTGGAAGAAATTTCGTTTTGATAGAGTTTTTATCTCCCTTTTTAAATGAATTTACCACAAGAATTTTACCTAGAAGAAAATTCTTTTTGATAAGGTATTTAAAACCCTTTTTAAATGGATTTATGACATCGATTTTACCTGGAAGAAAATTCGTTTCGATAGGGTTTTGATCTCCCTTATTACATGCATTTACCACAACGATTTTACCTGGAAAAAATTTCATTTTCATAGAGTTTTTATCTCTCTTTTTAAATTCATTTACCATGGCAATGTTACCTGATAGAGAATTCGTTTGATGGATTTTTTATATCCCTTTTTGAATGCATTTACCACAACAATTTTACCTGGCAGAGTATTTGTTTTGATAGAGTTTTTATCTCCCATTTAGATCATATTTGTGTCCCATAGATAGCAATTTTATTATATTGTTTGAGTCTAAAAGATAGCATATTTAGTTTAAAAAAAAAATGTTTTATATTGTTTTAATAGACATGTTTCATATTTATTTAAATTTAAAGGATAGCAAATTCATCCTTAGGAAAATACTTATCTGATATTGGAATTTGAAAATAGTTACAAGGAACTATTTGTGTTGATAATAATTATTATTAATGTGTACATATTGATGTATGTTTGCATAGAATGTGTTGTGCCAGGGAGTTATTATGATGTATGATTGTTTAGTAGTCAGATTCCCCTTGCATCTTGTTTACTTTCCAATTGGGTGCTTGGGTATAGTCTTCATGTTTGACAATTAATTCGTTCCCCTAGAGCATTGGATATTTCTTGGAATATTGGTATAGATATGTTATGTTGCACCTTGGTGACTTTCATGCCTATCTCCTTGTGACGGCATCATTCCTGATGAGGGGTGTTAAGAACCAAACATCAATATAGCATAGAAAAACCTCAGGAAAAGTACTCAATGCCTTGAAAAAGAGATAATTTCAAATAATAAGCCTCTTCGAGGGGGCAACCTCCTTTTACCCCACTTAAATGTTCAAGTACAAGATGATTCAAAATGAAAATGTCTCATTGGTATATATAGGAGACTAGGAGGTATAATTACAACTAATGGCCTAAAGCTGACATAAATAAAATAACATTACTAATCTAATATGCCCCAATTAAGAGGTAATGAGCCAATATTAGGGCTTAACATGCCCCTCGCCTTGAGACAAGTGTTGTCCACAATGCTTGAGTAACTTTGGATGCTTCTGTATAAAAGACTCATCTTCCCAAGTGGAATCTTCAGTTGGTAGTTTCCTCCATTTAATTAGATACTCTGAAATGGATCTATTCCTTAGTTGGCAAATTCTTGTGTCA